>CAUYQG010115260.1:0-10484 GCA_963574415.1 Tarsius wallacei | reverse complement strand
ATAAAAACATTATACACAAAAACAACAAACATACTTACTTTTTTAAATAAATACCATCTGCCCCCCCTGGTAGCTGGTAAGCCCTTTTTTTTTTTTTTTTTTTTTTTGAGTTGGAGTCTCACTCTGTCACCCAAACTGGAGTACTGTGGCATGCTCCCGGTCACCGCAGCCTCAACCTGCTGGGCTCCGGCGAGCCTTCTGCCTCAGTCTTCCAAGTAGCTGGAACTACAGATACACGCCACCACGTCTGGCTAGTTTTTGTGATTTATTGTAGAGACAAGGTCTCGCCAAGTTGCCCAGGTGGGTCTCGAACCCATAGATAGGTTCAGGCAATTCACTTGCCTCAGCATCCCAAAGTGCTGGGATTACAGGCTGAGCCACCAAGCCTGGCCAACGGTAAACTCTTTTAAGAAGAATGAGCCTGCTTTTTTTGTTCGGCTTTTTGTATGTACATTGAAGCCTGATATTCAATGCTTAACACTTGCCAAATGAATGACTCACTGCCTTTGAGAAACATTTTCTAACTTTTCGCACATTATGTTAATACTTAACTTTATTATGACATTGATTACATTGCTGTCTCATCTCATAGGTGGTTAGCTACACATGAGTGCGGTTCACATACTTGAAAATGTGCTCATTCATGCTTTTTTTTCCTCATACCTCACCCCGAAGTTAAACTCTGCCTTCGGGTCCCATTACTTGTGCTTTTAGATAGCTCTGCCTCTAGTTTCTTGGTGGGGGGGGATGGTCAGCCCCTTGACTAATTGGCTTTCAGGTGAATCTATTTAGCAATCTATTTATTCACTCACTTCCTGAGCCCCCAGCTCGTTCCACTTCTCTCTTCCTAGCAAAATAGCAAAACACAGTCTTGTCCTTGGAGCATAATTTTTGTATAGGGTCCCATTTCAGTTTAGTAGGATAGAATACTGATTTTGCTGGAGAGGTTCTAATAGCACAAAAATTACCAGTTTTGTCGGTGTCAACCATTCTGACTCCAGATTGTTTGGATAAGAAAAGATGATTCGTTTGGGCATTGAATGATTTTTTTTTTTTTACCGTGTCTTTCTCATCTAGAACAATGCTTTATAGATAGCTGATGCTCAATAACTATTTAGTGAATTGAACACATTCCCCCAAAACAGCACTAGATGGTGGCTCATGCCTGTAATCCCAGCATTTTGGGAGGCTGAGTGAAAGGATTGCCTGAGCCCAGGGTTCAAGACCAGCCTGGGTAACATAGTGAGACCTCATCTCTACAATAAATCAAAAATTAGCTGGGCATGGTGTCGTGTACCTGTAATTCCAGCTACTTGGAAGGCTGAGGTGGAAGGATCACCTGAGCCCAGCAGGTGGAGGCTGCAGTGACCGTGAGTCACGCCACTGCATCCAGCCTGGGTGACAGAATGAGACTCGGACTCAAGAAGGAAAAGAAAAAACAGCGAAAAGCCCAGCATGGTGACTTGAACATGTAACCCCAGCTACTTGAGGAGGCCAAGGCAGGAGGATCATTCAAGACAAGCCTGGGCAACATAGCAAGAGCCCTGTATTAAAAAAAAAAAGTTACCAGGCATAGTGTTGTGCACACCTGTAGTCCTAGCTACTCAGGAGATTGAAGCAGAAAGATCCATTGAACCCAGGAGTTCAAGGCTACAGTGAGCTATAATGGCATCACTGTTCCAGTCCGGGCAATAGAGCGATACCCCATCACACACACAAAAGAAATAGACAAACAATAAGATAATGTAATAGGGTAGCAGGTTATAAAATTAGCATTCAGCTATCAATAACTTTCTCCACTTTCTTTGTCAAAATAGTAACTAAAAATAATAGAAGAAAATACCACATTTACAATAACAAAATAAGATAAAGGAATAAGCCGGACTCGGTGGCTCAGCCTGTAATCCCGCGCCTTTGGGAGGCTGAGGTGAGTGGATTGCCTGAGCCCGTGGGTTCGAGACCCGCCTGGGCAAGCAAGACCTCATCTCTGCAATAAATCAAAAAATCAGCCGGGCATGGTAGCTAGCGTGTGCCTGTAATTCCGGCTACTCAGAAGGCTGAGGCGGAAGGATCGCCGGAGTCCAGCAGGTCGAGGCTGCGGTGGCCGGGAGCGGCCACTGCACTCCAGTCTGGGCGACAGAGTGAGACTCCAACTAAAAAAAAAAAGAAAAAAAAAAAAGAATCAGGTTCTGGGATTCAAATGGAGGTTCTTTGACTCCAAGTCTCATGTTTCTTCCTGTGTTTCTCATATGTGCCCTAAACGGGGTGTGAGCCACATGACTTTGTCACACAAACTGACTGACAACCTCATTCTGAGAGTTGACTGAAAAATGTTCAGAGCAAGTGAACTCACATGCTTGCATATAACCACATGATAAAATAGTCCTAGCCCATTGTAGACCAGGACTTACATTTAAGAACCTCAAGACACATGAGGGACTGTAGGTGTGCCTTGATTGATCAGTACGGTGTACTTTTATTTGTTTTAAATAGTTTTGAGATCACTATTAGGCAGGGAAGATATTCCCATAAATTTGTCCTGCCCTCATCATTCCCTGGCCATTACTTATGGCTGATTTAGACCATTTTGTGACCTGCCTAATCCCTGAAGGCATTTGAGTATGAATTCCTGATTAAAGACTTCGGAATCTTTTATAATTTCCCTTTGCAACCTAATGGTTTCATTGTCTGAGGAGTCCAGGCTTCACCTCCCTAGAGGACAGTATAACAATTCAACTGATTAGTTTCACTATAGGCTAGCCTCTGCTAGGTGCAGGAAATAGAGATATCCAAAACAGAGTTCTTAGCTGCCAGAAGCTCATGGTTCAGTGAGGGGGGATGAATACATACAATTATATAACATACAACACAAGAAGTGTGCACAGGTAAACACTACAGCTATATACAGGTGAAGGGTGAATGCTTCAACAGAGCATGCAAGTTCTGAATCGTGTTGTGGATTAGAGTAGGTGCTTTCCAAAGAGGTAGGCAAGAAAGGACATGCTTGACACATGCCAAAGCATACATGCATCAAAGTACATGGCCAGATGGAGTAAGAGCAAACTATCTGGTTATAGTTGTAATATCACGTGCATGAGAATAACGAATGGTAAAAGTTGAAATAAGAAAGGGAAATGTTATACAAAACACAAAGGACCGTATATTTTGTGCTAAGAAGCTTAGATTTTCATTCCGTGGGTAATGAGGAATTATTAAATGATTTTAATTGAGGAGTGCTATGGTTCAAATATTGGTTTCCTGCAAAACTTCTGTTGGAATTTAATTGTCATTGAAATAGCATTAAGAAGTGGGGACACGTAAGAGGTGATTAGGCCATGAGGACTCTGCTCTTTTGGAAGGGATTGGTGCTGTGATAAAAGGATGAGTTTGGCTCCCCTTGGTTTCACCTTTCCCCTTCTGTCATGAAATTCAGCATCTCAAAATGCCAATACCTGGATATTAAACCTCCCAGTCTGCAGAACTGTAAGACAATAAATTTCTGCTCATTATAAATTACTCAGTTTCAGGTATTTTGTTAAAGCAGCACACAACACATGAAGCAAAGAGGTAACATGATCCAATTTGTGTTTTTGGAAGAAACTCTTTGGAGTTAAAGTTAGAAAGGAAAGAGAATCAAGAGATGGATAATGTTAGGAGCTTATTCAGATGAGAAATATGAGGGTTTGCATTAAGGAAATGGCAGTGGATAAGAAGGAGCACAGTTTCAAGGAATTATTAAGCCGTAGAAGGAATCATCTTGAGTAAAGGATAGAGAAGTAAGCTTAGGTACTGTGATCCAATCTGAAAATGGACTGCTGCTACACTGTAATCTCACTCGGGGTGACCATAAGAAGCAGCGGTAAGGAAGACCTTCTCCCAATGGTTAGCGTTTTGGGCAGTGTGCTTGACCATCTACTTTGTGTAGAGAGAGACATGGCTCACAATAAAAACAAACTCACTGGCGGGGGTGAATGGCTTGGTTGGTTGATCAGAGTCCTGGAAGGAGCAACATAGGAAGGTGGAGACAAGGAGATCTAGGGAAGATAAATGTAGACTTGATACAGATTTTTCAGATCAGCCTGGGCTTTGAGAGTGTTAGCTTCAAGGTGTCAAACCAGCAACATTCTCAGGGCTTGACTTGCCTGCCAAGCCCCAAGAGGGGGTCATCTCAAGGGACTGGTAAGCCCAGCTCCAGAAGTGCTGGCTCTAATGGGCTGGCAAGCCAAGCCCTGAGAGTGTTGCTGGTTTGGTGGGCTGGCAAGCCTAGCCCCAGACTGTCTCAGCTTCGGAGTCTCACTTTCTTCCCGCAGCGATCCTGGTTCAGTGGGCTCCGTCAGCAGGTAAGCCAGCCTCTGGGGTGCATGGCTCTTCGGCTCTGATGATATTCTGCAGCTCTTCAGGTTGAGGTTCTTGGCTCGTGCTCAGGAAGAATGAGGGTCACGGACGGCCAGAAAGTGAGAAAGCAGAATTTATTGAGAAGACAGAAAAGCTTCCACAGTGGGAGGGGACCCAAGGGGGTTGCCAGTTTGGGGCTGAAACAGGTGCCTATATAGCCCTAAGACTGAGTAGATAGGTTAGCACGAGCTGTGGGCTGATGGGTCGGCACCAGCTGTTCTGATTGGTCAGTACCAAGGCCCAATCGGCAGGAGGTAGGGGCCTAATGATGAGCTGATTGCTTGGTACTTGGCAGCGAGCTGATTGGTTGCTTTTCGATCACAGGAGTACTTAAGCTCTAGCTTGGGAAGCTTGCAGGGAGCTTGTTTACCAACAAGCTTGAAAGGCCTGCCAGAAGTTTGCTACATTGTTACCGGAGGACCCGCCTTTCTCTAGCTATCTCATGTCTCAGAATGACTTACAGGAGTGGATACTAAGTATGAGGAGCTTTTGTATATTATGTCAACATTTTCCAAAAGGTATCTCCCGTGGAAGACCACCAAACGTACAAGATGATATGGACGTTAACCAGACTCCGTATGGGGCCCCTCCTGTATTTGCACAATAGGCTCACGAACGAAGTAGGTGAAGTTCTAGAGGAAGAGGCTCTGTATGGGCCTCACAGCATCTCCTCACTAGGGCTGATCTAATTACTCTTGCTGTTGAGTAACTGACCTGCCGGCAACAGAGATCAATGCTGGACCCCTTGCTGTAGTATCATACCTTGATGATACCATCTGGTCACTAACCCATTCTATCTTAGAAAGAAAATGTTTTATCCTGAATGGGATGAACACATTCCAGATACGGATTTGTCTTCCTGCCTGCAGTGCCTCAGCCCAGCACCTCTATCTGAGGCCTCACAAAATGTGTGATTTGCTGGCGGTGGATGCCACGTGACATTGTCCAGGACCAAGGGACTATTTCACAGCAAAGGAATTATGCAAGTGGGCACACGGCCAGGAAATCTGCTGGTCCTTCCACTGACACACACCATCTAAAGGGCTTTTTAAAGTCACAGCTGAGACATCTTGTTAGTGTGACACCTTTTGAGGGTGGGGTGTTATCCTTCAGGATGTGGTTTACACCTTAAATCTTAAGCCATTTTATGGTGATGTATCCACAGTACATGGATCCTAGAATCAAGGAATGAAAGTAGGAATGATTCCACTCGCCACTCCCAGAGTCCCATTTGGGAATTTTGTGTTTCTCATCACTTTACGTTTATGTAATTAAAGGTCCTGGATTCCAGAGGGGTACACGTTCCCCAGGGGACAAATTAATTTTTTTTTACTTTTATTTTTTCTTTATTTCAATAGCTTTAGGGGGTACAAATAATTTTTGGCTACATGATTGCATTGGATAGTGGTGAAGAAATCTGGGCATTAAAGCTTATCCACGACCCCTACCTCGTATCAAGTGCACATTGTACCTGGTAGGTGATTTCTCATCCCTCTCCCCCCTTCTGAGTCTCCAGTGTCCACTCTATGTATCATCCTCTATGCCTGTGTAGATCCTTAGTTTAGCTCTCACCTAGAAGTGAGAACATGCAATGTTTTGTTTTCTCTTCCTAAGTTGGTTCACTTGGGATGATATTCTCCTATTCCATCTAGTTGCTGCAAAACACATTATTTCAGTCTTTTTGATAGCCGAATGGTATTCCACAGCATATCTATACATCACGTTTTCATTATCCACTGATCGGCTGATGTAATCCCCCAAATTTAAAGCCAGAGCTTGGCACTTGGTCAACTTGGGATCCTAGTATTAGAAGGCCAAGAAACTAGGATACTAGAATGTGGTTATCATGAAGAGGTTGGACTGCTGCTGCATAACGGGGACATAGAGGAATATGTTTAGCACTTAAAAATTCCACTGGGATATCGTTTAACTGTTAATGGAAAGTATAACAACTATAGTCTGTTAAAGATGAGGTCTCCAAGAGTCTCAGAACCCTCAGGGAAGAGGCTCTGCATCATTCTACCAGCAAAGTCACCCAGGCCAGTGGAAGTGCTAGCCAAGGAAGAGGGGAATCTAATATGGTGGGTGGAGAAGGGAGTGGGTATCAGTTTTCAGGACCAACTATGGCAGTGGAGTCAGTAGTTCCTGCCACTAACTATTTAGACATTTTCTAAAATTAGTGACAAACTAGAATCCCAGAGAAGCTGCGCTTGGATAGTGTGAACTTAAGATGAGTAGCAAGTGAGTCTGAGCAATACAAGTGTTGGATTAGATACATCATCCTGCCTGAATCCTTTCACCAGTGCACTAACCCCACAGTTGCTGTAAGTTCTGGTTGCTGAAGGCTCACAACTGCCCCTCCTCCAGTGAATTACCTTCTGCTAAGCAGGAATCCTCTTCCTCAGGAGATGTATCTTCAACTCCTATCCAGGAAGAGCCAGCAATTGATGACTGACTCACATGGGGGTATAAAAGGTGGGTCACCTTGACTCAAGGCGCTACCGCTGGTCTCCAGGTGAGAACGCATTCTTGCTTAGGATTTTCTCCTATCTGGCTTTCATCGCTTCTTTTCTCATGAGAGCTGGCAACTAATACATCACTTGAAGGAATGCTAGCCTCCATCTCTGCCTCTTAGGACACTGACTTGAGTCAGGAGAGCTGGCTTGGAGGGATAAATGTGGAATGAGAAGCCCATAAGTAATAATTGATCATGTTGATGGATGAGAACACTGAGGAAGAGCAGGGGAAATCGAAGAGTAAAAAGGACAAACTTAGATGAATACTTGCTCTGAGTGGTAGTTAAAAAGAAAAAGAATTTAGAGTCGAAACCAGTAAATGAGAGGGAGAAGGAAGCAGTCAGAAAGTAGCAGAGCAGGGTGAGAGTATATTTCAGGTCTCTCCAATACCTCTGGATAATAGCAACAAGCCTGTAACTCCTGTCTTAGACATAGAAGTCAAAGAAGAAAATTGTCACACAAAGGATTGGCAAAGCAACATGGTGAGGGGTGAGAACAGCTGTCAGATGTGATGATTGGACATTCACTGTTATTCTTAGAAGGAACAGTTTCATATTTACTAGAGAAATTCTATGTGTTTATGGATTAGTTGATATTTATGACACCCTCGTGGAGTTCCATACTATGCTCACACGAATTCTCAGCAATGTTCAACATATACCATTTTTTCTTAAACTCAAGTTATGGGTAGAGGAGTCAAGTAGAGGTATTTGAAAGATTTCTGTGTCCTAGTGTGCTACTGAACATGAAAAGTGGTCCATGAAAAAAAAGATGGATTGTTTAATAAGTGATGATGCAACAAATGGCTGGTCATATTTAAAAAATGAAGAAAAAGGAAGAAAGAAAAAAGTGCTTTCACTCACTTCTTACATTTACATAAATTCCACATAGACCAAAGATTTAAACATGAAAAATGAACTATAAAAGACTCAGGAGAAAAAATAGGCAAACTTTTTATAGCTTTGAAGTGGGGAGTGTCTATATAAGTAAAGCAAACTCAGAAACCATAGATGGAAACACTACATTAAAATTTAGAATTTCTGTAGGACAAAAATAATAGTATTTAATAATATAAGGATTGAATACTTCATATGTTTTACAAGTATTATTTCATTTTTCCTCTACACAAACATCTGAGGTTAGCACTCTTGCTGTTTGATTCTATTTTAAAGAAAACAGAGGTTCAGAAGGATTAGATAAATTTCATAATGGCACAAAATTGTAAGGGGCAGAGTTAGAATTCAGCTCACATGGTATGCTTCCAGAGGCTGTGCTTACTTTTAACTTTTTATCTTGAAAAATTTTAGACTTACAGAAAGTTGCAAAAATTGTACAATGAACTATTTATTCTTCATGCAGCTACTTCTTTTTTTTTTTTTTTTTTTTGAGTTGGAGTCTCACTCTGTCACCCAGACTGGAGTGCAGTGGTCGCTCCCAGCCACCGCAGCCTCGACCTGCTGGGCTCCGGCGATCCTTCCACTCAGCCTGTGGCTGGAACTACAGGCGCGCGCTACCACGCCCGGCTAATTTTTTGATTTTTATTGTAGAGATGAGGTCTCGCTTGCCCAGGCGGGTCTCGAACCCGCGGGCTCAGGCAATCCACTCACCTCAGCCTCCCAAGGCGCGGGATTACAGGCTGAGCCACTGAGCCCGGCTGTATTTATTTTTTAAAGAGGTTTTGTTTTCAGATATAATTAAAATGTGAGATATTTGGATATGTAATTTTGAGATCACCATAGCAGAAAATGAAGATAACCAATGCAATTTAATCTGATCCTTTTTTAACTTCAATATCTGTAAAATTCCTACTGTATTTTAAATTATTCACAAGTTTCTTCTGCAGAGAAAGGATACCATTGCTGTTTAATTCTGTTAGAACATTTTACTTAGATTTAAATGGGTGCATATTTATATGTGGCCAATCTACTTTTCTTTCCCTTTCATGTTTGGGAAAAGATTACCCTGATACATGGTGCTATGTGTAGGATCTGTGTCTTAATAAAATCTGCCTTTAGTAGGTGAATTTTAATCTTGTCTGAAGAGAGTAAAATTAAATTAGTTAAATGTAGGATTTGAAAACCATTATAAGTGGTTTTATTTTACTGTTTTTATGGCAGATTAATAGATCTATTTTACTCTATTACTTCTTTAATTTCTAAAAATTTGCATTTATCTCTAATATGTGTTACATTGTCTCTCAGCATCTAGCTGGGAAGTTAGCATTTGACCTTAACTTACATTGCAAATTAGCACATTCTCCAATTATTTCACAATGTGTTTTACAAATTAACTTTTAGCACGTCTGATGTAAATCAATGCTTCATAAAATCTAACATTTCCCAGCAAATCTTAAGCTGCAAAAACTACTGAAAGAAGTGCTTTTGTGGGATTCTTGCATTTGGCACATAGCTTTAAATTTATCTTAATTTTGTTCATTATTTACTGTAGAGAAATATTTGGCCCTTAGCCTTAATTTATTAAAAGTTAACACAGCAGAAAACAATAACATTATATAACCACTAATATGCATATACCAGAGTAGCAGTTGCAAAAAAATTCTTTTTTGTCTAAATTCCTGATTGTATGGTGACTCTCAGCCATAAATGAGAAACCTTGAAAATAGACAAAGTTCTATCTCAGCGTCCAAAACTTTCTTTTCTTGTGCCTCAAGATTCTTCACGGTTAAAAGTAGTGAGTCAAATCTCCCTGCTGGTCAAGAACAGTAGAAAGTAAAGCAGGACCATTATGGATTCAGAAATATCAAAACTATTGCTATGAAGATCCACGACTACAGAATTCACTTCATTCATTAGTATAATCGCTTATGGGTGTCATTCTAAGCACTGAAAAATGCCAAATATCATAATATTTTCCAAAGTATCCATATTCTACTTATTCCTTGTTGTAAACTCCAGAAAGACATATGGCATAATGTTTTATAGAATTGTAATATGATTTAAGGGTGCTATAATTTCTATATATGCTTATTTCCCTCAATGTAATTGTGTTGACATTAATATAGTGCCAAATCACTACTCTTGCTTCTCTTCCCAGGTCATCTTAATTTTCTTTTTTCTGCTCAAAAATTCACAGAGATATTTAGAGCTATGCTCAAAATTTTCCAAAATTAACCACGGCATATAGTTTTCTAAGAAGTGCAGAACATTATGATGTCTGTCCTCTAGTTTTGACAAGAAAAATCATTTCACCTATAACTGGATTGCTTCTCAGTCCACAGTTAATCTGTCATGTTCTGTGTCTCTGATAAAATGTCATTTCTTCTCTTAAAAGATTCATTGGTAACATACTTTATGATTCACAGATGCTATAGTTAGAAAAAGATAACATGGTTTTATTTTTCTTTCAGAAAAAAATAAACAATGGTCTAGAGAAGGTACAAGGTGAAAGAAAATCCTATAATCTCTCTGTTCTTTCAGCATTCCAAAGAAATTTAGGGGTTGCTTGTATTTAACATCTTTAGTTTTATAATAGTCCATAGAATTGTTGATTTTGTAGTGGGGATTTTGCATTTAAACCACTTGAGACTCTCTCAAGAAACCTGTTGTAATTTTT
>CAUYQG010115251.1:0-12487 GCA_963574415.1 Tarsius wallacei | reverse complement strand
CCACGCCCGGCTAATTTTGTAATTTATTGTAGAGATGAGGTCTCGCTTGCCCAGGCGGGTCTCGAACCTGCGGGCTCAGGCAATCCACTCACCTCAGCCTCCCAAGGCGTGGGATTACAGGCTGAGCCACCGAGCCCGGCTACCATGTAATTTTTAAAAAGTAACTAGTTTTCTAGTCATAACACATCAGAATTTTCCTTTATAGTCTCTGAAATATCTTTACAAGACATAAAGCATCAAAAGGTGTTTATTAACTTAAACCATTTAAACAGGTAATTTGTATCATTTAGACTGTTTCTTTTTTTGTTAGTGGAAACTTAGGGTTGTGTGGGAGCTCTTTGTAATTTGTAGCTAATATAATATAGCTAATGTAGTAATGTAGGTTGCATACATTCTGAAGGTTACTTAAGGTTAAGTTTGATAAATTGCAAAGGAGTTACTATCCAATTTACTCCAGTCAGTTAAGGCCTTGATATGTTGTTCTGTTGGCCTGATAGGCAGAGCATTTCTAGATGACATGATCTCATTTGGAACTAGAGGTATAAGTGTAATTATATATGTATCTGTATAGTAAGCCCTGCCATCTTTTTTTTTTTTTTTTTTTTTGAGTTGGAGTCTCACTCTGTCACCCAGGCTGGAGTGCAATGGCACACTCACGGCCACTCCAGCATCGACCTGCTGGGCTCAGGTTATCCTTCCGTCTCAGCCTTCCAAGTAGCCAGAACTACAGGTGCATGCTACCACGCCCAGCTAATTTTTGATTTATTGTAGAGATGAGGTCTCACCAAGTTGCCCGGGCTGGTCTCGAACCCGCTGGCTCAGGCAATCCACTCGCCTCGGCCTCCCAAAGTGCCGGGCTTACAGGCTGAGCCACCGAGCCCGGCCCCTGCCATCTTTTGTAGGCAGTAATTTTGATGAAATGTATAATGATTCTGATCTCTCATAAGATCTGTTTTATTTCCCAAGCTTCAGAATGCTAAGGCTTTTTCAAGCATATGTGAACTATACTTAATGTGAATTTAAATGTTTCTGGAAATGTCAAAGCTATGTGTACTTTTCTATTTCACATATTTGAGTTGGGTTTGGAAAAAGTGTAAAAAAATAGACCACCTATTTTTGTTCAGATACTGGCAGCCACATTCTGTCAATATATTTCATGTGTCCTTGACTTTTTGCCTAAGAGGGATTTACAACTGCTTAAGAGACATCTTTGAAATGGCAAATGATTAACTCTAAAGTTATTTGGAGTATGAATGTAATATTTTATTAATTTCATTTAAAGTCATTTGTGTTCACCCTTTGAAAAGATTGGAACAAAATGGAAATGATATGATAAAACTACTAAATTACTAATATATTAAATCTTTAACATAAGTGTTAGCCTGGAAGACCCAAAACCTTGCTTTAAATAGCTTTTTATCATTTTTAGTTTAAATACTAAAGTCATTTTGATTAGCAGAAGTAGGAGGCCTCAATAGGCCACTTGGGATTTTCTTATTTCTAACCATATGTGTTATCCTAGGCCATGTTTACTATTTTAAAAGTCTGTTTAAAACATTATTACCCGGCTGGGCTCAGTGGCTCAGCCTGTAATCCCAGCTCTTTGGGAGGCCGAGGTGAGTGGATTGCCTGAGCCCGCAGGTTCAAGACCAGCCTGGGCAACTTGGCAAGACCTTGTCTCCACAATAAATTAAAAAAAAAAAAATTAGCCGGGCATGGTAGTGCGCGCCTGTAGTTCCAGCTCCTCGGAAGGCTGAGGCAGAAGGATCACTGGAGGCCAGCAAGTCGATGCTGAGGTGGCTGTGAGTGTGCCATTGCCCTCTAGCCTGGTCAACAGAGTAAGACTCCAACTGAAAAAAAAAAAAATTATCATCCAATTGATTAAAAGAAGCATGAAAAGTAATTAAGTTTTAAAAAGTAAGTGGGTCATTCTTATTTTAAAAGTAATTAAAAAATACTTTCGGTTTAAATGCATCCCCAATTTTTGAAGTACAGTAAGCTTTTCTCTGTTAGCATAATACATAAAATGTTTTAGCATTTAGACTGACTTCTAGTTTCAGTTCTAAATTCCCTCTTTGGTTCTGTCTGTTCAGGCAACAGGTTTACTGACATTGCCAAGTAATTGTCTTTAATTTAATGAGTTAATTAGTTGCCTGTCTCCTGTAGAAGTACTGACTCCTTGTAGATGAGAAGACATATTTTTTTCCTCTGAGCTATACACTCTATTTTTCAGTTAAAATCAAGTTAAAATAGACTAGGAGAGCTTGGAAAACACTGGCAAAATACCTCAGGGTAAGTAGTTCTTTGGCATCATTTATAACTCCAGATACTGGCAAAGCCTGTTTCAGTACATGTCAACTAAAGCATTTGTTTTCCTTGTTGACTGCTGTGCCCTTGGTGGTTTGTGCTAAGTTTGCTCTATTTCCTGATAGTTTCAAAGTCAAGAACATTGTGAAATCTTGGTCAATTCATACATACAGTATACTTTTATTGTGTGTGTGTTCTGTCTATAAAACAGTGATAGTCCTTGACATCAAATTCAGATATTAAGAGTATAGACACCACTGTGGCAAAAAAGAATGGACAATTAGTTACCAAATTTGAATACTGACTCTGAAGTATTTTTATAGTCTCTCCCCTCTCTTGTCATCTGCTAAGAAGGAACACAACAATTTTGGAGAGAGAGAATAAAGGTCACCATAACCCCATCTCTAGTATTTTCTTATTTTGTTTAGTTTTTCCTTCTTTTAAATTTTTTATAGCACCCAGGCCCAGGATTTCTTGTTAAAGGATGTGAGCATTTTTTAATATATATATGATGTATTATTTGTATGTACCTATATATTGGTAAATTGCGCTTCAGAAGGACTGAATTAGAAAAATTCAAGATGTACAGAACAGTGTAAATAGTATGTTATCATTTGTGTGAAGAAGATAAATGGATAAGAATTTAATATGCATACGCACAATATATTTGAGTATATATATGTTAGCATGTGTATAATATGATTTACTTGTTTATGCATAAAACATCTCTAGAAGGACATATAAGAAATTGATTGCCTCGAGGGTAGGGAATTGAGTAACTGGAGACTGAGGTAGGAGGAAGACTTTCACTGTATATTCTTTCGTACCTTCTGAATTTTGAATAGTATGAATGTAATACTGTTAATATAAATAAAATAAAAAGCCATTAGCAATAGGTGGAAGTACCCATTTTTTTGTTGCTTTGTTTTTTTACCATTTTACTCCTACTGCCTTGGTTCAGGCCTCAACCTCTTTCACTTGTATCTTTGTAATTGCTGCTACTTGGTCTTCCTGTTCCTTCTTATCTCTCTTGTCCTTAAATGTATGACATAATCAGACATGTTCTACCAAGATCACAAAACTACCCAAGTTAAGGCCAGGTAGGAGTGAGAAAGGTACAAATATTAGGGAGACTACTGCGATTGGAAAGAGCAGTCAACACAAGGAAGCCTAAAAACAGAATTTAAGGAGACCAATAAGTCCACCACAACTAGAATATGAGTGTTAAACAATGGTATGAGAAATGTATTTTGGGAACCAAAAAGGAGTGATTTATTTTAAGCAGAGATATGATGGGGCTGGGGAGAGGAGGGAGAAGTAAACATTTGAAATGGACCTTGAAAGTTAAATCCAATTTCAAGTGCAAGTGGAAAGAAAGGATATTTCAAGTTCAAACAAAACAAACAAGAAACAAAAAACGAATGTGAACAAATGTACAAATAAGCAAACACTTTTTTTTTCTTTTTTGGAGGGAGGACTTAGTTGGAGAGATAAATGGTAATGTAATAAGGAGAAAGTATGCAAAGATATGCAGTAGAAGCCAGGCGTGGTGGCTCATGCTTGTAATCCCAGCACTTTGGGAGGATGAGACTAGAGAATTGCTCCAGGAGATCAGCTTGGGCAACATAGCAACACCTGGTCTCTCCAAAACATCAAAAAAATTAGCCGGGTGTGGTGGTATGCACCTATAGTACCAGCTACTTGGGAGGCTAAGGCAGAAGGATTGCCTGAGCCTAGGAGGTCGAGACTGTGGTGAGCCACAAGCGTGTCACTGCACTCCAGCCTGGGCGACAGAGTGAGATCCTGACTCAAAGAAAAAAAAGATATGTAGTAGAAGGTGAAGCTGAAAAAGGCATTCTGAGACCATATGGTGGAAGTCTTTGAATGCTAAACTGAATAGTCTGAACTTTATTCTGTGAGCCATGGGGCACCACTAAAAATTTTAGGGTAGAGGAGACATTATCCAACCTGTGCTATCCCTGGTGGCAATGTGAAAGATGGGTGGAAAGGAGAGGAAATGCCTAGGGACAATTTTATGGTCACGTAGAGAAAACATCACTTTATTTTGGGGTGGTATTTCTTGTGTGCTTTTGGTAGCACCAACTAGTAAAGTGTCTACCTTGGGCTCCTGGAGGCTGATATAGCACTTGTTTTGGTAGTCTCTGTGATGTTTTTCAGAATAAGGCAAAAGCAACATTTCTGATTTAATTATCTTCTTGTTGAAAGAACATGTGACTTGGTTTAGCCAGACTCACAAATGCAGACATTTGCAAAATTTAACCAAAAAGCAAACCAACAATTCTTTTACCTGATTCTTCTTCCCCATTTTGCTTCCTAGAAGCAACTTCTTCTAACTCTTTCAGCTATTCATTTTGTTATTTCCCTCCAAATTTCTAGACTGCTATTTCTAGATATTTTTTTACCTTCTGTTGCAGTAATTGAGAATTTAAACTTCCTTGTACTCCTTCTTCCCTCATTCTCCTTCCTTTCCTCAGTATATTTATAAATTTTATTACATTAATATTTGGTATTTGTTATTATGACTGTAAATATGATCATGCATTATAATATTTTCTATTTTTATACAACAAAATTAATTTTTTGTAGAGATAAAAACCTTAAGACTTTGAATTTATCTAGTTATTTATGTACCTATTGCCAATTCATTAATTTAATGAATACTTAACCAAGTGCCTACTATGTGCCAGGCATTATTCTTGGTGCTTGGGATACTTCAATAAACAAAGTAGACCAAGATTTTTTCCCTTGTGACACATTCTTTTTGGAAGGCAGACAATAATATAATAAGTAAAATATAAAGTATGTTAGAAAGATAGGTACCAAAGGGCAGGGGAATTTAAGGAGACTTGGGAATATAGATACAGGTACAAGTTGTAATATTAATAGGGTGGTAAGGGCAGTTCTTATGAGAAGGTGACATTTGAGCAAAGACTCCTCCCGATCGTATTTTCCATAGCCAAATGCCTGATATTTGGATTACCTGACTTTTCATTTTCCCCCATGGCTGTGCTTCCTGGAACCTTCTGTCTGCCCCAGTCAAGACTAGATACAGAAGTCTGTAGTGCCATTGTTCTACGATTTCTCTTGGTCATTTCTCTGGGTTGAATCACCTGTGTCCTAGATCCCACATCTTTCTTTTAGTTGTTCCATTCCCTCTTTTTAAAAAATTATCCTATAGCTTTCTGAGAAAGGACATATGAAGACAGAAAACATAAAAGTACTCAGGGTACTGTTAGCATAACCTTACATTTGATTGAAAGTTTGGCTTAAGTTTAGAACTGGAAACAATTTCTCTCAGAATTTTTAAGACCTTACTTCATTGTTTTTGTTGTTTTTTATTTTAAAGATGTGGGGTACAATTCAGGATTAGGTATGCAAGTGGTCATCATCCATTGTTTTCAAGCTTCTGATGTTGCTATTGAAAAACATGATGGCCTTGGTTCATGATTCTTTATATGTGATCTGATTTTTCTCTCTGAAAACTTGGGATTTTTACTTTATTTGGATGTTCTGCAATTTTATGATGATAGGTTAGACCCTGGTGTGGATATTTGTTTGTTTTAATTTTTTGTGCTTGATATTTAGTGAGCCCTTGTATTCTTCAGTTATGGGAAATTTTCTCATTTTTTTGCTTTACGATTGACCTAAGGAACTAAGTCTATCTCCTAACTCAAAGAGGAAGGCTTTGGTTGTTCATGTTTGGCCTGCCATAGTACATAAGACCTTTAAAATAATGAGTTTGTTTGGCTCAGGTATTATTATTTTTATTTTAAGCAATTATTGACAAAAAAGGTAGAATATTTTAATTTTTTCTCCAGCTACTAGGAACAGATACCTGTGATGGCAGGTCTTATTTGTTATACCTTTCTTATTCATTTCACGTCTAAGGTTTGGCAGGTTATATTTCTTTCCTTGCCTACTTTTGTAGATAGGAAGCCTCTTATATTCAGGTCCTGACTACCCTTTTACTTCTTTTAATCTTTCTCATCTTTTATCTTGTTTTTTTTGTTGTTGTTGTTTGTTTGTTTGTTTTTTGAGTTGGAGTCTCACTACGTCGCCCAGACTGGAGTGCAGTGGCACACTCCCGGCCACCGCAGCCTCGACCTACTGGGCTCCGGCGTTCCTTCCGCCTCAGCCTTCCAAGTAGCTGGAACTACAGACGCACGCTACCACACCCGGCTAATTTTTTGATTTATTGTAGAGATGAGGTCTTGCCAAGTTGCCCAGGCGGGTCTCGAACCCAGAGGCTCAGGCAATCCACTCACCTCAGCCTCCCAAGGCGTGGGATTACAGACTGAGCCACCGAACCTGGCCTCATCTTTTATCTTAATGTATATATGTTACATATATAATATATCACATATATATAATTGAGATATAATTACATATAATTATACATGTATAATTGAGATAAAATTAATATAATATAAAATTTACAATTTTAGCCATTTTAAAGTATACAATTCAGTGATGTTTTTAAAAGTATATTTACAATATTAAATGATGTCACCACTATTTAATTCCAGAACATTTTCATTGTCCCCCAAAAAGAAATCCCATGCCTGGTAAACAGTTAACTCTCACTACCCCCTCCTCTCAGTTCCTGGCAACCACTATTCTACTTTCTGATTCTATGGATTTACCTGTTGTAGACATGCCATGGAATGAAATCATATAATATGTGTCCTTTTGTGTCTGATTCTTTCACTTAGTATAATGTTTTCAAGGTTCATACGTGTTGTAGCATGTATCAGTACTTTACTGTGTTCTTATATCAGGCTCTGAGTGTTTGATTTTTCACTATCCAGAGAAAAATGTTGCATTTATTGTCTTATTTTCATTTTAATACTGGACTTTAATTTACCTTTTCTTTTTTTTTTAATTTTTATTTTAAAAATGTGGGGTACAATTCAGGGTTAGGTATACAAATGTTCATTATGCAGGTACCCTTCTTGATGAGGTGTGCCCCTCCACCCCAGCAGATTTCCACTTTGCCTTTTCACAGAACATTTGTTGTCTACAAAATGATATTGAATAATTTTTCAGAGTGTGTCATTTATTTTATTTTATTTTTTTTAGTATGCCAGTACTGAGGTCGATGGAGAACATTACATGACCCCAGAAGACTTTGTCCAGCGCTATCTTGGACTGTATAATGATCCAAATAGCAATCCAAAGATTGTGCAGCTCTTGGCAGGAGTAGCTGATCAAACCAAGGATGGGTAAGAATCTGTGCATTTTTCTGAAAACTAATGTTCCAGAATACTTTATTATTATTATTTTTTGAGTTGTAGTCTCACTCTTGTTGCCCAGACTAAAGTGCAGTGGCACGCTCACGGCCACCGCAGCCTCGACCTGCTGGGCTCCTGTGATCTTTCTGCCTTCCAAGTAGCTGGAACTACAGACGCACGCCACCACATCCAACTATAGAATACTTTATTAAAAAAAAAATAGGGGGGCTCGTAACAACACAAAGGGTACCTGGTCCTATATCAGGGAAGTGAGGGCCAGTTGGAAACCTAAACTTCACCTGCATACAATTTGTGTAGTTAATCCTTGCTTCTACCCCACATCTCTATAATAAAACAAAATTTAATAAAAATAAGTTTGCCTGTGAGTATCTATAATTTTAATATTAGTAAACCATATGTTTTTCCTAAATCAAAATAATTTTATCATATTTTGGGGGATGCAGAAATCATTATGAGAGATGTATTCCATTTTTGGGGGGGGGTAAAATAAAGGAAAGCTTTAGTTTGAAAAATGAGGATAGTAATTTTCCAGGAAAGTGTTCTGCTTTGCAGGTCAAGAACTGGGCCACCATAATTTTAAAATCACATTAACTTGATATCTATTTTTTTCTGTCTTTAATCTTTTAAAATGGATTTATAGTAGTTATATAATTAAATCATATCTTTTCTTTGAAGTTTATAAAAATGGCATTTGTTGCCATTATCAAGGATACTGGCATTCCTTTCTTTTCGAAAAAATACTACATAGGAAAAGTCATGTTTTATATTGAATAATCTGAGCAGAATGGGTTTCAGATAACCAAGTGTATTTCCTTCATGCATAGATTAAATAAATGTTGAGAACTTATTATGTTTCAGACACTTCATATCAGTAAAGAAAACACCCAAAGATAATAAAAAAGTGAATTGTAGCATGTTAGGAAGTTATAAATGCTATAATGAAAAATAAATTAGGGAAGAATTTAGGGAGTGGCATTTGTTAATTTATTTATCTATTTATTTATTTGGCAAACATTAATTGAGCAACCACCATTTGTCAGGCACTGTCGGACCTTATAAATACAAACATAAATAAAATGAGGTGTCTGGCCTTAAAAAGAAGCTCATAACCTAGTGGGAAAGAAGATGACTAAACAAAGAAAAATAGTAATACTTCTGGGATAGAGTCCTATAATAGATGTTTGAGATGTACAGAGAACATCCAAGAAAGCATGATTAACTCTGTCTTGTGAGGTCAGGACAGAATCATAGAAGTCATGCTTGAGTGAAATCTGGCAAGATGAATAGGAGTTGTTTGTAGTTGGATAAGTAGGAAGGAGAATTTCAGAAAAGGGAACAGAAGTGGCATGAAACATGAAGGGGCATATGAGAGAGGGGGAGAGAGGGAGGGAGGGAGTGAAGATGGGAGGGTTGGGGAATAGCAGTGGGTGGGGGTGTTGTATTGCAAGTACTTTGGTGTGGCTGTGGCATTGCGTTGTTACTGTGGAAGATGTAGTTGGGGTGATATAGGCTTATGAACTCAGTCTTGGAGGTATTTTTAGCCTTGTGGTGAATGGGTATCTGAAGTCACAGAAATAGCTAGGTACCTAAGTCAGGGGAAAAAGCCACCATTATTTTTATTAAAATAATATATGGCTGTAGTATAGAGTGAATATAATATTTGCATGAATTAGATATAGAAAATTTTGGCTTGCTGTGGCAGTTTCAAGCTATATTCCAGGCCTGCAAGGGCCTAAGTTCTTTTTCCTACTTATGGGGGTGCTTGTGTGAAAACTTTGAAAAACTAGGTAATAAGGAGTCTTTATTTTATTTATTTATTTTATTTGAGTCTGAGTCTCTGTCTCCCAGGCTGGAGTGCAGTGGCACTCTCATGGCTATCACATCCTTTACCAGCTGGGCTCAGGCGATCCTTCCACCTCAGCTTTCCAAGTAGCTGGAACCACAGGTGAGCGCCACCATGTGGGCTAATTTTTTGATTTGTTGTAGAGTTGAGGTCTTGCCAAGTTGCCCAGGCTGGTGTCAATCCCCTGGGCTCAGGCCATCCTCTCACCTCCGCCTCCCAAAGCTCTTGGATTACAAGCATGAGCCACCGCACCCAGCCAGTAAGAAGTCTTTAAAAATTGGTAGGTTGGAGTGAGACAAGACTTGCATGTGGTGACTCAGTTTGATGGCTGTGGTAATAAAGTAGAAAGATTAGTATCTAAGTTCTTTGAGTCTAGAATTAGTATTGTATTCAGTTTTATTGTGCCACAGAACCTAGCAAGTTTAGCAAATGTTTGTTGAATATTTTATGTCTGAGAAAGATTTTATAATATTTATAAATGGAGGCATTGGGGAACTTGTATACATTTTGTGTCTACTCTCTAAAAATGTCAAATCAGCTGATAAGTCACTGGGGACCACTCGTAGAGTCTCAATAGTGATTAGACAGTTAGACATGAAAATTAATTATATTTGTCAGAATTTCTTCTTCAAAATTATTAATGGTAACATATTTAGCACTTTTAGAAATTATCAAAGTGATTATCGTTGTTAATTTGGTCTAAGACCTGCTTTCAGAATATTTGTATATTTTGACCTGCTTTCAGAATATTTGTATATTTTCAAATGTTTCCTTTTGTGACTATCTGCTCTGGTCCATCTCAGTAGTATATTTTCTTTGAAACTTTATGTGGTTCTCCTTGCCTGAGTTGCATTGTTTGTTTTTGTTTTGTTGTTGTTTTGAGTCTGGGTCTCCCTGTCACCCCGGCTGGAGTGCAGTGGCATGGTGGCATGATCACAATGATCACTATCATGGCAGCCTTACCTCCTGGGCTCAGGCAATCTTTCTACCTCAGCTTCCCAAGTAGCTGGGACAACAGGCACACTCTACCACCCCCAGCTAATTTTTTGATTTTTTTGTAGAGTTGAGGTCTCGCTAAGTTTCCCAGTCTGGGTCTCAAACTCCTGGGCTCCAGCAATTCTCCCATCTCAGCATCCCAAAATGCTGAGATTACAAGTATGAGTCACTGCGCCCGACCATGAATTGCTTGTTAAAGTAGGACATTTTTATACAGTTAAAGGGAATCAGGGATTTAAGTTGTTAGAGTAGACTAGGTCAATAATAGGTTTTGGCTAATGCAGAATCTAAAAATGTTGAATAGTGTTTATTTTAAAATAATCTGTTTCACTTTTTAAAAAGATAAGTCTGTTCTAGTTCAAATTTTAAAAACCTCTTAAACTTCCTTTTTATTTTTTCCTCTTTGGAAGAGTCATATTGGGATTGGGTAGGAAATCTGATTTGTAGAGTTAGATCATAAGAATTATAAATGAGTGTATAAAACATAAATTATTTCTAAAAGCAGAAAAAGGTGGAATTTTCTGGAAACACAGGAATTCTTAGCCTTGTCTTCATGAATGGTCTTCAGAGTTTCCTAAAATATAAATACAAAATGAGTAGGTTTATATCTGCATTTTTCTGAGGAAAAAATCCCAGGTTTTCAAAAAGTTTAAGTATCATTGTTAAAGGTTCATCAGATATGAACCTTTAACAATGATACTTAAAAATTATTAGTATTATTATTATTTTGGAAAGTGTCTTGCTATATTGTCCAGGATGGCCTTGAATTCCTGGCCTCAAGTGACCCTCCTGTCCCAGCCTTCCTAGTAGTTGGGACTACAGGCACATGCCACTTTGCCTTGGCCTTTATAATTTTAATTCAACAGAATGAAAGGGTTTGATAATGTTTGACTTATTCTAAGATGCCAGCTCTTCCTCATTTAACAATTAAGGAAAATGAAGCCTAGAGAAGTTGATTGACTTCCCAGATAACACAAAAAAAAAATAGTTAAAAAATTTTTAGTGGGGTTGCTTCCGGGTTCTGACCCGGTGTTTTGTTTTCTGGGCCTGCGGCTGTGCCGAATCATCTTGGAGACAGCCACGTGTATTTGCTTCTTCCCTTTTCGCCCTGTGAAATGCAGATCTGGGGAGTCCTAGGGAGGTCGCTGGGACACCCAGAAGTCAGGAGATGATGTTGAATGTGACTGCTGCTTGTCGTTGACTATCTGTGGATGTCTTGAAGATCCTGTGACACAGACCCATTAATGTCTGTCCATATAATCATAGCCCCGAGAGAAGGGCGTGGCAAGGATTCTAATTCTCCTGAACCTTCCCAAACGACATTCCTTAGAGCTAGGGGAGGGTGCACCTCCCCTTATCTCCTAGACATTCCAGTAGGAGTCTCACTCTGTCACCCAGTCTGGAGTGCAGTGGCCTCTCCCGGCCACTGCAGCCTCAACCTGCTGAGCCCCGGCGATCCTTCTGCCTCAGCCTTCAAAGTGGCTGGAGCTACGGGCGTGTGATGCCACGCCCCGCTGATTTTTTGATTTGTTGTGGAGATGAGGTCTCGCCAAGTTGCCCAGGTGGAGGGTCACTCTGTTGCACAAGTTGGAGTGCAGTGGCATCCTCCATCCCCCATAGCCTCGACCAGCTGAGCTCAGGTGATCCCTCCGCCTCAACCTTTCAAGTAGCTGGAACTACCAGCACACACCACCATGCTTGGCTAACTTTTTGGTTTATAGTAGAGATGAGGTCTCGCCAAGTTGCCCAGGTGGGTCTAAAATCCACGGACTCAGGTAATCCTCTCCCCTTGGTCTCCCAATGTGCTAGGATTACAGGCTGAGTCACTGAGTCTGGCCATCAAGCAAGCTATCACAGGCTGTTTTAGGTGATGCAGATAGATATTTCAAGCTGGACCCTGCTGTCTTCAGGCTTGCTTTGCCTAGATGCATGGTCAGTTGGTAAATATGTGTTGTTGTTCTTGTTTTCAGGAGCTCTTGACATTCAAGGATGTGGCCATAGAATTCTCTCCAGAGGAGTGGGAATGCCTGGACTCCACTCAGCGGATATTGTACCAGACCGTGATGTT
>CAUYQG010115246.1:0-32143 GCA_963574415.1 Tarsius wallacei | reverse complement strand
CCACGCCTGGCTGATTTTTTATTTATTGTAGAGATGAGGTCTCGCCAAGTTGCCCAGGCGGGTCTCGAACCCGCGGGCTCGGGCAATCCACTCACCTCAGCCTCCCAAGGCGTGGGATTACAGGCTGAGCCACCGAGCCCGGCTTTGTTTTGTTTTTTGAGTCAAGGTCTCACTCTGTTGCCCAGGCTGGAGGGCCGTGGCATGATCATGGCTCACTGCAGCTTCAACCTCCTGAGCTCCGGCAATCCCTCCGCTTCAGCCTCTCCAGTGGCTGGGACTACAGCCGCACAAGACCTTTGCTCACATCTTATTAGCCAGAACTGTTTTTCTGTGTAGCTTCTAATAGTTGCAAGGGAGTTTGGGAGGAGAGATTTCATTTTTCCAGTCTTTATAGAAGATGCAGGAAAAACACAAGCAGGTTGGGAGTATTTGTTGAATTAGTCAATTATCATCTCTGCCCCAAGTGCTCACAATGCTAAAGATGCAAGTACAAGTAAGATAGTCCTTACCCTTAAGGTGTTAACAGACAGACATGCAAATAAACCAGTTTCATCGCCTATGGTGCAATAAAAATGTTATATACCTCAATGCAAAATATGTCCCAACTCTCAGCTAATTTTTAAATTTTTTGTAGAGATGAGATCTCACTATGTTGTCTAGGCTGGTCTTGAAGTCCTGGGCTCAAGCAATCCTCCTGCCTTGGCCTTCCTAAGTGCTGGGATTGCAGGCATGAGCCACTGCAAGTTTTTGTGTGAACGTATGCAAGTTTTTGTGTGGACGTGAATGTTCAGCTTCTTTGGGTAAAAGCCAAGGCGCATGATTGCTGGCATCACATGATAAGGGGATGTTTAGTTTTGTGAGAAACTGTCAAACCGTCTTCCAAGAAGGCTTTGCCATTTTGTATTCCCATCAGCAATGAGTGAAAGTTTTTGTTTTTCCACATCTTCATCAGTATTTGGTCTCAGTGTTTTGAATTTTACCATTCTAATAGAAAGTAGTATCTCACTGCTTTTTGAATTTGTAATTCCTTAATGATATATGATGGTGAGCATATTTTTATACACCTATTTGCCATCCACATATCTTCTCTGGTGAAGCGTTATTCTTTATTTTTTACATAATATAAAAATAAATATACACCAAATTTTCAAGCAACACACATTTACAAAGTGAAAAGTTGGAGTTCTTTTTTTTTTTTTTGAGTTGGAGTCTCACTCTGTTGCCCAGGCTGGAGAGCCGTGGCACACTCACGGCAACCCCGGCATCGACCCACTGGGCTCCGGCAGCGATCCTTCCGTCTCAGCCTTTCAAGTAGCTGGAACTACAAGTGCACACTACCACGCCCGACTAATTTTTTGATTGATTGTAGAGATAAGGTCTCACCAAGTTGCCTGGGTTGGTCTCAAATCAGCGGGCTCAGGCAATCCACTTGCCTTGGCTTCCTAAAGTGCTGGGGTTACAGGCGGAGCCACCAAGCCCAGCTGTTCTTTTTCTTTCAATCTCACTACCCAAAAGTAGTAACTGTTAACATTTTCTTGGTCTTCCTTCAGGACATTTTTTTGTGTATTTACATACCTACAAATGTATATATTTATACACTCATACAGTTTTTAAAAAAATAGTATTTTGCAAGTTATGTTTTAAATATATGTTAAAAGTAGACTAGGTGAAGTGGCACATGCCACTAATCCCAACACTTTGGGAGGCTGAGGTGGGAGCATCACTTGAGTCTAGGAGTTCAAGACCAGCCTGGCCAACATAATGAGACCTTGTCTCTACAAAAAATAAGAAAATTAACCAGGTGTGGTGGTGCATACCTCTAGTCCCAGCTACTTGGAAGATTGAGGTGGAAGGATCATCTGAGCCCAGGAGGTAGGGGCTGCAGTGAGCCATGATGGTGTCACTGCACTCCAGTCTGGGCAACAGAGTGAGACTGTGACTCAAAAAGCAAAAAGTATATTACTTTAATATTTCTTGAAGATCTTTCCATATCAGTAATGTATGTGCAGTATACCAGAGGATGACTGTGGTATAAAGTAATTAATCAGTTCCTTACTGAACATTTAGGTTGTTTCTTCCCTCTGCTTCTTCCTCTTCTTCTTTTTCTCCCTTCTCCTCCTTTCCTCCTCCTCCTTCTCTCCTTCTCCTTCTTTTCCTTCTCTTTCTCCATCTCCTTCTTCTTCTGACAATTCTGTAATGAACCATGTTGTACACATCTCTGAACAAAAATACCAGTATTTCTTTGGATAGATTCTTAGAAATAGAGTTGCTGACTCAAAAATTATATAATTTAACATGATAGAAATTGTCCTCAAACTGACAAACTGTGCACAAAAGAGGCTGTTTTAATTTACACTCCCATCAACAGTGTTAGAGAGTAATTCAGTGTCCCGAGAAGACTTAGGAGTTTTAAACGGGTGTCTTAAGGGTTATCTGGGGGGGAAGAGAAGAGGTAAGAAAAGGGCTGGGAGTCCACACTGTAATCTCTTCTCCTTCTCCATCAGGACACATCTGCTTTGATCAGTATTATTTATTGAACTTAGCTTAAAATCCTCTTGAGGAGAAGTTTCTGGTACCAAACTGAACATTTGAAGATTACTGTAATTTAAAAAACCTCTTTTTAGGCCAGGCGCGGTGGCTCACGCCTATAATCCCAGCACTTTGGGAGACCGAGGTGAGAGGATTGCCTGAGTCCACGAGTTTGAGACCAGTGTGGGCAACTTGGTGAGATCTCATCTCTACAATAAATCAAAACATTAGTCAGGCATGGGGTGCATGCCTGTAGTTCCAGCTACTTGGAAGACTGAGGCGGCAGGGGGATCACCTGAGCCCAGCAGGTCAAGGCTGCAGTGGCCGTGAGCGTGCCACTGCACTCCAGCCTGGTCAACAGAATGAGACTCCAACTCAAAAAAATAAAAACAACCAAAAAAAACCCCTCTTTTTAATCAACAAAAATTATTAATTCATAGGTTACTTAGGAGTGTTCTCAAATGCAAGTAACAGACGACTCAATAGCTGATTTAATCAGCGAGGTTACAGTTTTCTCACACAATTCATTTGTTCAGTGGCTCAGTGGCACTTTGGACTTTTCCCTTATGATTGCAAGGTGGTGTTGCACCAACTCCAGCATCATGTTTGCAGTTAAGGCAGGATGAAGGGGAGATAGTTTCCATCAGTCCACTCTGGCTCTTTTATCAGAAATGTAAAAGCTCTCCTAGAAGCTCTCTGCTCCTTTCCAAGACCTTTGCTTACAACTTTTTGGCAAGAACTCTTTTTCTGTATCACTTCTAATAACTGCAAGGGCGTTTGGGAGAAGAGATTTCATTTTTTTCAGCCTTTATAGAAATGGCAGGAAAAAGACAAGCAGGCTGGAAGTAGTTTTTGGATTAGCCCGTCATCATGCTCTGCCCTAAGTGCTTACAATACTAAAGATTAAAGATGCAAGTACAGGTAAGATAGTCCTTACTCTTAAGGTGCTAAAAGACAAACATGCAAATAAACCAGTTTTAGTGTATATAGTGCAATAAAAGTGTTATATGTCCCAATGTAAAAGTACCTAGCAGAGATACTAGAGACCCAAAGGAGATAAGGATAAGTTCTATCCTAAAGTGGGGAAGGGTGGGAGGAGATCAGGTAAGATGGCATCCAAAAAGTGACATTTGGGCAGATGCTCACTGGGTGTTCAGAAGGTGAAGTGTGTTCCAAGTAAAGGGAATGGAGTCTCGTAGGCACAAACTTACGGGGTGCATTTTAGGAACTGCAAGCCGTTCATTACAACTGAGGAGGTTTGAGGCTAGATGGTGACAGATGAGGCCTGATGAGAGATGAGGCTTGATGCTGATGCTGGGGCTAAGTTTCAATGGGCCTCCTGTGTCCTGCCACATGGACTCAGGAAGCCCTTGTGACATGGACAGTGCCACTGAGATTGTGTCATTCAAGCTGTCTAGTACATCCATGTAGTAGAAAGCATGTGGAAGAAGTCCTAAGTACCTGACACCTCAGTTGGATTTCCCTCTATCCTGGATGCAGCTACACCTTTTTTTTTTTTTTTTGAGTAGGACTCTCACTCTGTTGCCCAGGTTGGTGTGCAGTGGCATGCTCACGGCCAACGCAGCCTCGACCTGCAGGGCTCAGGTGATCCTTCTACCTTAATCTTCCAAACAGCTGGAACTATAGGCATGTGCTACCATGTCCAGCTAATTTTTTGATTTACTGTAGAGACAAGGTCTCGTCAAGTTGTCCAGGTTGGTCTCGAACCCCTGGACTCAGGCAATCCTCTTGCCTTGGCCTCCCAAAGAGCTGGGATTACAGGCTTGAGCCACCATGCCCAGCTGGCTACACCTTAATTCCCAAGCAGTCTGCACACCCACTGGCTCCACTGAGTACTTGTTGGATTTAGATTTGCTACCCACTTCTAGGGGAAGTTACTGAACTTCTCTGGTTCTCAGTTCTTCATCTATAAAACAATAATTGTCATTTGCATGCAGAACTTCGCTTTTTTTTCCCATCAAATGTTTTCAGATATATAGTTTATGAACATCAGTCTAGTATAATTAAAGGGAAAACAACAACAGAAAAGGCTTTTAAGTCAGAAAGACCTGGGTTTGAATCCTGGTCCTCCACGTGTTAGCTGAGTGACTATGGGATAACTCCCTGAACTTTAGTTTTCTCATATACAAGATAAGGATAACACACCTATCAGTGCCTGATATGTAGTTAGTGACCAATAAATAGCTGTATTTTTTTTACATTATTTAAAAAATTTATATCTACCCTATAAGGCAGGTGGAATAGGCCTAATGTTACCCTAAAGTTGAAGATCCAGAGGCTAACAGATATTAGTGGTTTACCAAAAGAGCAGCCAACTAGATAAGTGGTAGAACTAGGCTCACATCCAAGTTCTGATTCTTTTCACTAAGTGATGCAGCTTCTTTCCTCTAAGTGGTAGAATGAGATTCAGATCTCCATGATGCCTGTCAAGTGAATGATTTTATAAATATAGTAGATAGCCCACACCTTCCTTAAATCTGAGCTCAGGCAGCAGAAGGCCTGAGTTGCCTCACGCTTTCCAGGAATAAATTTTGGGTGTATGCTGGGATATTCTAGCTCTCTGTCTAACTTTAGTGTGACTGTAACCTGCCAGGAGAGGGAGCTCATACTGTCTTCATGTTAAGGTTTCAGTTATCCTGGTGACTTCAAAGTCTGCAGCACAATGGGGGGATGGAAGGAAGGGTGGGACTTCCCTTGTTACGGGTAACTACTACAAAGCTTTCTGGGAAGTTTGCAATAATGTGTATTTTAGGAAAAAGACTGTCACTATTAAAAAAAAAAGTTGGGATCATGATACAGAAAAAAATGACCTTTACCAGGAGGAAGTGAAAAGAAGAAGAGGAAGTGGCTAGAGCAAAGAAAGACAAAAGGAAATTTGGCACAACATGATAGGTTTTGTTAACGTTGCATTGTTATTTAAATAGAAGGTAGACAAAATATTTGTTGACTAGTACTGCAGGAAGATAAGAAAGGAATAAATGTATGGCCACTTATGTACCAAATTTTGATTTGTATCTCATATTTTAAAAATAAAATAAAGCTACGTTTGGGATATTTTACTAAAAAAAAAAAAAGAAAGGAATTAATGCTTTAAAGAAAAATTCTGAGAACAGAATTAGCATGCATCCTCCTAAGTGTTATTTTTAAAATTTTCCTTCAATAAATATTAACCTGCTATATGTCCAAACCCTGTGCTGGACACAAAAGATGTGGAAATGAATGATTGAGTCCCTGATTTCAAAGGACAGCCAGTACAGCAGCAGAGATTACAAGTGAGCAGTGAATTACAAGAAAGGCTGCTACTTTCTATGCCCTGGTGGCTAAGAATAAGACAGAAACGGAAGCTCTTTGGGGGGATGTTCAAGGAATATTTATGATAATTACAGATAATTTTTTGGCGAGCACTTAGCATCTGTCAGGCAGCCTGCTAAGTGCTTATGTGGAATATGTCATTTGAGCCTCACAACAATGTAGGTACTGTTCTATTTTCATTCTTTTGGTGTGAAAACAGACTTACAGAAGTGAAGTAACTTATCCAAGATCACACCCAAATGGCGGATGAAGGTGTCTCAAAGAGAATACCCGGGCTAAGTGTTAAAACAACAACAATAAAACAGAAGTGAAAGGGAAGAAAGATGCTGAGAAGAGGAAATGAGAGAGGATATTCTGTGCAGAAATAACAAGAGGAAAAGAGGCTGGTCAGCAAATGAGAGCAGGTTGCACTTGAAGAATCACAAGCTGTTCAATGTCACTGGAATGTTCAGTGCATGTGGGAGAGCAGGAAGCGTTGAGACGAGAATGACAGGCATGGGTTGGATCCCAGTGGGCTAGCCACTTCCTGCAAGACTTTGGACTTTATTCTGAAATCACTGAAGGATGAAATAAGGAGGATATATATTTTTGGGGGGGTTAAATGTTTATTAAACCAAACTTTTAAATTTTATATTCACCTACAGCCTGTAAACAGATAGAGTACACATATAAATAAAAGGCTAGCATATAAAAAGCAGTGGAAAAACTAAAGTTCCCTTTGTACACCGGCACCTCACCACAACAAGCTCCTGGGCAATGCCAAGAGGCCATGGTATAGTTAAGGGTTAAATGAAAAGCCAGAAGTTTAGTTCAACTCCATCCTCCTAGGGTGGTCTTCAAGTCAGATATTTGTCCCATATTATAGTAGGAAGGACTATAGTGAGGCAACACTGTAATTTTTACACTCACAGATTGACTGAAATAGTACAATCCTGAATTTTTGCACCCTGAAAATTCAGCTTCTAATCTAGCTGTCTCCCTTCCTATTACCATAAATAGTAAGAAATTAAATTAAAGTAAATGATGGACCACTAGAGGTTATAAAAATAGATAACTCACAGAATAATAAATATCTACAGTTAGCAGAGCAGAAACTTATAAACTTACCTTTTCCCATAATGTGCGGAACATTATAAGTATGTTCAAGAGGTACAGTCAGCAGACTTCAGAGTGGTACTTAGGAGGGCATGTTTTTTTATATAGTAGCATGACATCCCTCATTTTTAATGCATTAAATATCAAGATCTAGCAGCAAGTCTAAAAATGACTGCAATTTTGAATTGATGAATACAAATGAAATTTAGAGATTTTGCAACAACAGTTACATCATATGAAAACATCTGTGTTTTCTACCAGTGACAAAGTCAAGTGATGCTAATAACCCTTGCTTACATTTGTAATTAAAGAAAATGTTAAATTTCAGTTTGAGATCAGTGAAAATAAAAGCGATTTTCCCCCCTATCCAAGTCCAAAGAGCACTCCCCTCCTTTTTCTTCCACAATTTCCTTGAAGGTATATTATTAAGGTAAACCCTTTTGTCTGTAACTTACAGATGACAAAACAGAAGTTCAGGGAAGTTAATCAATCTTTCGAAGATCACACAGTAAGTGAAAGCTGGGTTTCCAACTTAGAAGTACTGTTTGCTCCTAAAGCTTGTTGTTTTCCCTGTATGTAGTGGGGCTTCTCAGTCATGACTATGCGAGTTCATCTCTTGGTAATTGTTTTAAAATGCATATTCCTAGGCGCCACCACTAGAGACGCTGATTCAGCAGGTCTGCCACGAGGTCAAAGGTCTGCACTTCTGACTAGCTCCCTGATGATGCTGTGCTGCTGGCACATCTGTACTTCCCAGTAGTGATTTGGGGAAACCCCACTCAAATAATGAGGCTTCCAGTCCTTGACTCCTGGGCTGGAGGAGATGACCACATCGGGCAGTTGCACCGACAGTGGGGAAGACTTCCTGTCAGGTCTGCAGGCACAGGCCCTCTTCAACATCCCCTTTGGCTGTCTGCTTCCTCCCTTTTCTCACCATCTCTTCCCAAAATATCTGCCTTGGTCATGATTCTTCTCTGGGCTGCCCTTTCATCCATTTAAAGCTAGTTTCACTTGGATAAAGATGCTGAGGGTGAAGGAAAGGACCCAGGGTGATTCTCCCCAGTCAGGTCCTGGCAGGAGGGCTTTTGTAGAGAAGTGACACTCAGGCACAAAACCCAGGTATACCCATAATTTCTTTATTTTTTGAGTCAAAGTCTCACTCTGTTGCCCAGGCTGGTGAGCAGTGGCATGCTCATGACCACCGCAGCCTCGACCTGTTGGGTTCAGGTGATCCTTCCACTTCAGCCTTCCAAGTAGCTGGAACTACAAGCATGCACCACCACAACCAGCTAATTTTTTGATTTATGTAGAGACGAGGTCTTGCCCTTGTGTCCAGGCTGGTCTTGAACTCCTGGACTCATGCAATCCTCTCGCATCAGCCTCCCAAAGTACTGGGATTAAAGGCGTGAGCCACTACGCCTGGCTACCCACAATTTAATAAGCATCTATTCTGTACAAAGTATGTCACATATATTGACCCTAAACCCAGGGCCAATATCATGGCTGTTCAACATGGACAGCTACATGATCTATGCTTAGAATGTCCCTGTACCTGGTTTAATGCCCTCCTCCTGCTGTCTTAAAAGTTTTATAATTATTTAACAAGAGGCCATCCTACATTTTCATTTTGCACTGGGCCCCACATATTATGTAGCCAGTTCTGCCTAATCCTAACATTAATCCTGAAAAATAAAGGTTTAACCCACTTTACAAATGAAGAACTGAAAATCTCACAGAGGGAGTATAAGACAGTCATAAATGCCTTGTGTCTAGTGACTACGTACTTACTGGTCATGAACCCTAGGAAAGTTTCTTCCTTTGCATAGTAATTATAATATCTACCCCGCAGAACTGTTATGAAGAATAGAAATAACATATGTGAAGTACCTGCAATATTGGCAAATTTTAGGGATTCAAATGGTGACTCCTATTGCTCAAAGTCCCAGACTTAGTAAGAGTGAAAAAAATATTTGTTTATTTTATTTTTGAGTCTCACACTGTCACCCAGGCTGGAGTGCAGTGGCATGTTCATGGCCACTGCAGTCTCGACCTGCTGGACTCAGGTGATCTTTCTGCCTCAGCTTCCCAAGTAGCTGGAGTCACAGGCACGCACCACCACACCTGGCTAATTTTTTTTAAAATTTATTGTTGAGGCAGAGTTTCACCCAGTTGCCCAGACTGGTCTCAAAACCCCGAGCTCAGGCAATCTTCTCACCTGTGCCTCCCAAAGTGCTGGAATTACAGGTGTGAGCACTACACCAGGCCTAAACAAAGATTTTATGCCTATACTTTTCCATTTTTTCTCAGATATGTGTTTTGGAAGATCATTCTGGCAGAATATGGGTTGGTGGAAGGTAAACCAGAGGTAGGAAGACCAGTCCAGAAATTGTGGTAGACAATGTCTGGGAAAAGTGACCATCTCATGCTTTTGCATCCTCTCTCTCTCTCTCTCTCTCTCTCTCTTTCCCCCTCTCCCTCTCCCTCTCCCTCCCTCCCTCTCTCTCTATTTTTAATTTTTTAATTTTTTTGAGTCAGGGACTCACTCTGTTGCCCAGGCTGAAGTGCAGTGGCACAATCATGGCTTACTGCAGCCTCGACCTCCTGGGCTCAAGCAATCCTCCTGCTTCAGCCTCCCAAGTAGTTGGGACTACAAGTATGTGCCACTCTGCCCAGCTAATTTTTTATTTTTTTGCAGAGACAAGGTCTTGTTATGTTGCCCAGGCTGGTCTTGAACTCCTGACTTCAAGTGATCCTCCTGCCTCAGCTTCCCAAAATGCTGGGATTACAGGCTTGAGCCACCACACCCAGCCTCTCTCTCTTTTTAAATAATTGTCCGAATACATAGGAGTCATCCTCTGGAATTATATCTCCATCACATGACTCAACTTCCCTCACCTTAACCTGTGTTGGTCCCCAGATTCTCTCAGAAATTAGGCATTTTGAGATGGTAGAGGTTGAGCATTATTGGAATCAAGTCATCTTCACAGCAGACACCTGAGAGAAGGCCCAAAGCAACATGCTGGCTGCTGAGGTCCCTGGAACCACCAGGAAGCCTGCCTTTCCACAGCGATTGCCCAGTTCCTCCTTTCATTGCATGTATGTACCCATTCAATAAGACTTTTTCTTCTCCCTCCTAAAGTGACAGAGTTGCAATCAATAGAACCCTAACTAATGCATGTAACAATGCCACAATTATTGAAAGAAACAGTGAAAACATTTATCAAATGGTATAATAGGTGTAGGGGGAAGAAGGTGCACATTTAGATATATGTAAAGTGAGGAAGAAAGTTTGGAGTGACCTTCAGGCTTCCGGCTTGAGTGACTGGGTTGAAGCTGCTACCATGACAAAGATAGGGCATATAGGATAAGAAGGGGAGGCTGGAAGGGAAAATGCTGGACTCAAGGGGACATACAATAGACATCTCAATATGTGAATCTGGATTCAGGAGAGTCGTCTAGGCTGGAGGCAAACATTTGGGAGTTTTCGGCATTTTCATAGTCATTACTGTCATGGGAGTGAATGAGATCACACAGAGTGTTAAGTTAAAAAAGAAGAATCCAAAAATGGAATCCTGGAGAACACCAATGTCTAAGAGGCAGGTAAAGGGAAAGAAACTCTCAAAGGAAATTGAGAAGGAATGGCTGAAGAGGGAGAAGCAGAGCAAGATGTGCCAAATGAAGGAAGAGTTGAAAAAAATGTGTCTTAATCAGCTCAGCATTCTCACCAGCATCCTCTTCATCTGTGGCCGATCAAATATGTCCAAATGCATGTTCTCCAAACTCAGGGAATTTCTTTCTTTCCTTCTTTTCTGTCATATAATATATATATTGAGTTGAGGTCTCACTCTTTTGCCCAGACTGGAGGGTGGTGGCACGATCATGGCTCACTGCAGCCTCTCAACTTCCTGGGCTCAGGAGATCATTTCACTTCAGCCTCCCTGGTAGCTGAAACTACAGGCATATGCCGCTACACCCAGCTAATTTTTTGATTTTTTGTAGAGATGAGGTCTCGCTATGTTGCCCAGCTGGTCTTGAATTCGTAGGCTCAAGCAATCCTCTTATCTCGGCCTCCCAAAGTGCTGTGATTTCAGGTATGAACCACCATCCCTGACCCAGGGAATTTCTTTACACTCTATCTTCTCCCTAGACTCTCCTGCTCTGCCTGGCCTCTTTGGATCAACAGCTCAGACTGACTACTGGTGGCTTTTAAAATATTGCGGACCAGGCGCGGTGGCTTAGCCTATAATCCCAGCACTTTGGGAGGCCGAGGCGAGAGAATTGCCTGAGCCCACAGATTCGAGACCAGCCTGGGCAACTTGGTGAGACCTCATCTCTACAATAAATCACAAAAACTAGCTGGACGTGGTGGCGTGCATCTTTAGTTCCAGCTACTTGGAAGGCTGAGGTGGAAGGATCGCCTAAGTCCAGCAGGTGGAGGCTGTGGTGGCCGGGAGCATGCCGCTACACTCCAGTCTGGGCGACAAGAGTGAGACTCCAACTCAAAAAAATAAATAAATAAATAAAAATAAAAAATAAAATATTGTGAATTTACCAACAGTGAAAGAAACGTAAATTGAAACCATCTAGATGGTTAGGTTTCTATTGTGTCCCTATATTATTTGTACACATGAATAAAACAACAAAGCCTTGTGTTGGCAGAAGCTGTGGAGAAGAAGGCAGGTGCAAACTTCACTGGTGGCATTTCGGTACAGTCAACCTTTCTGAAGAGTTACTGGGGAAGCAGTACACAAGCCGTATATGACCTTTGGTCCACTTTAGGACACATCTCAAGGACACAAACTGCGCAAAAAAAAAAAAAAGGAAATGGTGAAGATCCTAGTTCCATTGTTGATGACACTATAATTCTGGAAATGTTCCAAGTCCTGAGCTTTAAAGTAATGCTTATGCCTGTAAACCCAGCACTTTGGGAGGTGGAGGCGAGAGGATTACCTGGGTTCAGTTGTTCGAAAACAGCCTGGACAACTTGGCGAGACCTCATCTCTACAGTAAATCAAAACATTAGTGGACATGGTGGCGCGTGCCTGTAATCCCAGCTACTTGGGAGGCTGAGGTAGAAGGATCGCCTGAGCCCAGCAGGTCGAGGCTGCGATAGCCATGACTGTGCCATTGTACTCCATCCTGGGCAACAGAGTAAGATTCCATCTCAAAAAAAACCCACACCCATACAAAAATTAAATAGTGTCAAAATAACCAATTTGGAATACTATGTAACCATTAAAAATGACAACATAAGGACATGGAAATGTACCTATGAAATAATGTTAAGTGAAAAGAGCAGAGTACACCAAGTATAGGTGAGGATGTGGAGAAACTGGAACCTTCTATATTGTTTGTTATTGGGAATATAAAATGGGGCAGCCACTTTGGAAAACAATCTGGCAGTTCCTCAAAAAGTTAAGTATAGGCTTATTATTTGACCCACCAATGTCATTCCTAGATGTGTACCCAAGAGAAATGAAAATGTATGCCTACACAAAAACTTGTACACAAATATCCATAGCAGCATTACTCATAATAGCCAAATGTCTATTGACTGATGAATGACTAAACAAAAGGTGGTATATCCACACAATAGACTATTTGGCCATAAAAAGAAATAAAGCAGTGTTACATGCTTCAGCATGGGATAAACCTCGAACACACTACACTAAGTGAAAGAAGGCAGTCACAAAAGACCACATATTATATGATACCATTTATATGAATTATCCAGCACAGTCAAATATACAGAGACAGAAGGTAGGTTAGTAGCTGCTTAGGCTTGAGGGAAGGGGAGTGAGAGGAGTGGGTGTGTTAGCTAAGAAAACAGGGCTTCCTTTTGGGGGAAAAGATGTTCTAAAAGTGATTGTGGTGATGGGTGTACATCTCTGCATTCCAACCATTCTGTGAATATACTAGACACCATTGGATTATACACTTTAAATCGGTGAATTGTATGGTATGTGAGTTATATCCCAATAAAGCTGCTATAAATTGTTTCAATTAAAAAAATAATTGAACTCTACATTTACAGGTGAATTTTATAAAATTTTTTTTTTTTTTTAGTTGGAGTCTCACTCTGTTACCCAGACTGGAGTACAGTGGCCGCTCCCGGCCATCACAGCCTCAACCTGCTGGGCTCAGCCGATCCTTCTGCCTCAGCCTTCCAAGTAGCTGGAACTACAGGTGTGCGCTACCATGCCCGGCTAATTTTTGATTTATTGTAGAGATGAGGTCTCGCCAAATTGCCCAGGCAGGTCTCGAACCCACGGGCTCAGGCAATCCACTCACCTCAGCCTCCCAAAGGTGCAGGATACAGGCTGAGCCACCGAGCCCTGCTAAAATATATTTTTATATGTAAAATATGTGTTATACACATCATATACATGTAAAAATATTATACACTTGTAAAATTATATATTTTACAGGTACATAATATGCACATATACAGCATAATGTTTTTGAGATTCATCCATGCTGAAGCATGTAACATACATTTCATCTTTTTTTTTTTTTTTTTGAGTTGGAGTCTCACTCTGTCACCCAGACTGGAGTGCAGTGGTCATTCCCGGCCACTGCAGCCTCAACCTGCTGGACTCCCGCGATCCTTTCGCTTCAGCCTTCCAAGTAGCTGGAACTACAGGCTCACGCTACCACGCCCGGCTAATTTTTGATTTATTGTAGAGATGAGGTCTCGCCAAGTTGCCCAGGGGGCTCAGGCAATCCACTCACCTCGGCCTTCCAAAGCACTGGGATTACAGGCTGAGCCCCAAGCCCGACCTCTCATCATTTCTTTATATGGCCAATATATTATACCAATATATTATACACATGTAAAATACTTTAGTAAAGCTTTATTTATTTATTTATTTATTTATTTGAGTAGGAGTCTCATTCTATTGCCCAGGCTAGAGTGCATTGGCATGCTCATAGATACCACAGCCTTGACCTGCTGGGCTCAGGCAATCCTTCCACCTCAGCCTTCCAGTTAGCTGGAACCACTAGTGTGCGCCACCACGCCTGTCTAATTTTTTTATTTGTTGTAGAGACAAGGTCTTGCCAAGTTGCTCAGGCTGGTCTCAAACCTCTGGACTCAGGCAATCCTCTCACCCTGACCGCCCAAAGTGCTGGGATTATAGGCGTGAGACACCAGGCTCTGCAAGCTTTTTTTTTTTTTTTTAAATAAAAAAAGCCAAAGCACAAACTGATTCCTGTTTTGTATGAATCTGTATTTTTGTAAAATAATAAAAAGAGTCAGTTAAGGTATAATAGATAGACACCAAGGCCAGGCGCAGTGGTTCATACCTGTAATCCCAGCACTTAACTTTGGGAGGCCAAGGTGGGAGGATTGTTTGATTCCAGGAATTCAAGACCAACCTGGGCAACATAGGGAGACCCTCATCTCTATTTTAAAAATGAAAGAAAGAAAAGAAAGCCACCAGATTTGGAATCAAAAGGCCTGGTTGCTCTCCTCATCCAATTGACTACCCATGTGGTCTTATCTGAGCCTTAGAGGTTCTATTTGTAAAACAAAAATATTAGTTCCTACCACACATGGTTCTTTGAGGCATGAAGGTTTAGTGGGTTTGTTTTCTTGCCCTTTTGGATTGCTTAAGCATGAGGTTAAAACGAAGTGGGAATAAAAGTGTGATAACATATGTGGAAGAGATTTGAAAGTGAAATCTTCCATAAAAGAATAAAATAATCTGGATCCAAAAAAAAATAGTCTGGATCCTGATTGTACACTTCTACCCTAGGAAATGGCATCAGCATAGTCTCAGTCTCAAAAAGAAATGACCTTACCTTTGCACAAGTGCCTTGAAAAATGCTTTTATAACTGGCAGTGTGAACATTAAGAAAAGCTTTCCATGTTCTGAAAATGTACACTAGTTTTAAAGGTAATTTGGGGGCAACACAAAGGAGCTAAGGTGTGTTACTGCCAAGTTACCATAGCAACATGCTTTGCTGCTCTCTCCTTCCCAATCCTGGGCCTACCCCCAGATGGGATGATGAGCCCAGTAAACACCAGAACTAAGCCATTCTACATGAGTTATTTTCTCCATATGCAGACAGGGAGACAGTCATGCTTTCCCACAAATAATGTTTGAAGGAAGGAGCCCTCTGACTTCCTACAAAACAATCTCTTCTCCTTTTTTCAGGATCAGAATCAAGATCCTCTACACCCATCAAAATGCCTGGCACGTGAGAAGTATTCCATATATAGTTGTGTAATGAATGAATGATCAGCATTTGCCTAGAAATCCAAGACTGGAAGAGAATGCATTGTTTATTAGTAAGAAGAGACCTCTAAGTTATACACCAGGAATTTCAGAAAGGAAATCTAAACTCATACTCCACATAATTTGGTGTCTGTTCCAAGCCGCACAGCATTTTCACATTCGTGTCTGCCCAGTTATTAAATTCTTCAGTTCATAGCAAATGCCCCTCAAATATTGTGCTTATTATTCTGAAGGAACGCAGTGTTACTCCAGCAGTGTTATTCAACCTGCTCTATGGCACACGTTTTCAAATGCTATGCAGGAACAGTATGTGGAAATGGCTGCTTAATAAATGTCCTCCACCCTTCTGCATTCTTGGCCTAATCTTGACAGAGGAGAGAGCCTGACCAGCCCTGCATCTGGGTAAATCGTTTCCTCCTTGAATGCACCGAGGCAAACGTCCCTAGTGCCAGGAGGGCTGTTTTTGAAATCATTTCTGTGAAATCAGAAAGCCTTCCTCAACTCCAGGAGCCAGGCTCTCAGTGCCACCATGGAGTCAGGCTTTGAAAATGACTCAGAGTTCAAGATAAACCTCATTTCTGTTCCCCTCAATCCCTTGTATTCTCACTCTTTTGGCACACCCTCTGGGTCCTTCTCTCCTGAAAGACATTTCCTTCTTGGAATCCCCTCAGCGACTATATGAAATCGCAGAGGTCAAAGGGGAAGAACAGAAAGATCTCTCCTCTTCACCACCAGACATGTGGAGAACTGCCTCAGACCACCTAACAGCATCTGCCTACTGCTGAGCACTGGAACTTTGCAAAATCCCCAATAGTCCTGGAAGGCAAGTAATTTTTATTCCCATTTTATCTTTGAGGAAATTGAGGCTCAGAGAGATCTTATAATTAGTCAGTGGCAGAGCCATTGTTTAAACTCAGGTCTGATTGGGTATATGCTCACATCTAAAATAGCTAAAAACAGCAAAAGCGGCAGTAAACTTTTACCAATACCACTCTGCACTAGAGATTTTGGGGAGAGCCAGGGAAGAAAAAACTTGGCTTGAACAATACCCTAACATCACTTAGACCTCAATCATACTAATTTTAGACCTTAATTGTAGGAGCATATGTGTTGTGGTTGGTGGAAAAGGACTGAGAAGGAAATGCCAGGACCCTGATTTTGGCTGGTTAGGAAGGTGAACGAATACCAGGGGTGCCTCTGCTTCCAATGTTCTTTTGTTCCTTCTAGACCCATCACCTCTGTAAAAGCTTCCTGACCACACACACAACCCCCATCATTTATCCTTGGCAAAATGCTCCCACTGAACTCTGTTGTATCTCAGTTATAGCCTTATTGCATTTTATTTCAGTAGATATTCCTTAACTGACTAGAGCACCTTGCAACTAGCACCTCTGTCTTGTAGTCTTTGTACCCAGCACCTTGAACAGTTCCTGGTAAATAAAGTCTCAAGTCAATGTTGCTACTCAATAAATAATTACCTTTTTGTCTTAGCTTTCCAATAAGCAGCCAGTATCTTCCCTTTCCCTACATCCTGACTTGGACGGAATTCACATTCTTATTGGCTGCCCAACATCTGAGCCCCCTTCCTGTGTCTGGGGAAACTGCCATTGCATGGTCCATGCTGGGAGGTAGAATGTGTCTTCCCCTTAGGGAAGTTGGAAAAGAGACCAGACAGCTGCCCTCCTGGGTCCCTGGCAGGCAGAGCACAAGCATATGATTTAATCTTGACCCAGCTGATATTGCTGCTTGGGCCCCTGAGTAGAAGCAAATGGCCCAAGAAACTGGGATGGTTTAGAATTTGTGCTGGTGGCAACACTGGTGTCTGCTTAATGGGAGAAGCAGTGGCATTTTTTTTTTTGAGTTGAGGTCTCACTCTGTTGTCATTCAGTTGCACAATCACAGCTCTCTACAGCCTCTAAGTCCTGAACTTAGGTGATCATCCCAGGTAGCTGGGACTACAGACATATGCCACCATGGCCAGCTAATTTTTTTTAATTTTTTGCAGAGACAGGGTTTTGCTGTGTTGCCTAAACTGTTCTCAAACTCCTGGCCTTAAGTGATCCTCCTGCGATGGCCTTCCAAAGTGCTGGAATTTTTTTTGAGTTGGAGTCTTACTCTGTCGCCAACGCTGGAGTGCAGTAGCACACTCACAGCCACCCCAGTGTTGACCTGCTGGGCTCGGGCGATCCTTCTGACTCAGCCTTCCAAGTAGCGGGAATTATAGGTGCACGCACTACCATGCCCTGGTAATTTTTAATTTATTGTAGAGACAAGGTCTTGCCAAGTTGCCTGGGCTGGTCTCGAACCCGCAGACTCAGGAAATCCACTTGCCTCAGCCTCCCAAAGTGCTGGGATTACAGGCTGAGTCACTGAGCCCGGCCAGTGCTGGGACTATAGATGTGAGCCACTGAGCCTGGCCAGCGACAGCATTTTAACCAGCATGTTTCTGTGGTGTGGTCTTACCTGTGGTTCTCTTTCAACTCTTGTCCATTTTCCAAACCTGATTCTCTAGTTTTTCTGTCAATTATATGATCTTCCTGATATCTCTCTAATGATCTCCTTTACTATTACTATTATTATTATTATTATTATTATTATTATTATTGCAATCAGAGTTAGTTTCTGTTACTTATGACCAAGGGCCCTGACTGATGTCCTTGTGACCCCATAGCACATGATCCTGGGTCCTGGGAAACCAAAGGTCAATGAGTAACTTCTTCCTGATCTAAACTCAAGGCAGATATACAGGGTTACCTCTCAGTCTTCCATACTTGTAACTTTCACATTCCTTATCACATTTCATCTTCACAACCACTTTAGCTGTAGGCAGTTGGGGCTGGTAGTAAAACAAGATTTTAAGATGGGAAAAGTGAAGGCCAGTGAGTCTAACCGGCTTCCTGGATGTCCCCAAACTGGTGGCAAAACCCAAACTACAATCCAAATCTCCCGGTTTTCAACCAAAAGCTCTTTATATTCAAATAACACTGAATGAGTAACTTGTTTTGACTTTTAAAAAATTCATCCAAAAATATTCATTAAGCATTAATTATGTGCTAATCATTGATTAGAACAACAGGCTTCCTCTATTCTGGGTCCAATATTATGCTTTCTGAAAAGTACTGTAGTATCAATATTAATATGTTGATTATAATGCTTTACACCTGGGAAACAGTGTAACATTGTCGTTAAAACCTAAACCAGACAGCTTGGGACCCAGCTCCCCTCTCCTACATGCTATCAGTGTTGTGCCTATGTACCTCCACATCCCAAAGTCCGCTGACTGAGAATACCCGTGACTCACTGCCTCACCAGCACGCTGGGCCCTTATGCAAGGAAAGCTGGGAATGACAGAGTTAACATCTGAGCAACATTCCTTATACCGTGATAGATGAAGGTTTGGAGAGAAATACCTCAGCTTCCTTACCTCTTGGTGGGAATACTTCTGAGGCATATTCCTCACTGTCTTCCAACATTTCCCAATAAGATTGAGTTCCAGGTACCCTCAGTGGTAATGTGCTTGATAGCACACACCTTGCTGGCTCCTTCTCTTCTGTAGCTCATTTCCCTACTCCCTGACTGGAATCACCCTCAAAATAAACTATTTATTCTTAGATCCCTTTCTCAGGGTCTGTTTCTGGGGGAACTCAAACTAAGGCACCATGTGATCTTGGGAATGATATCTTACAAAATGTGAGTCAGAGTTTCACTCTGTTGTCATTCAGTTGTACAATCATATCTCTTAAAATGACCTTGAATGATATCTCATAAAATGAAGATAATATGACCTGCCTCACTGAGACACATCCGTAACATAACCTGCCTGGTTCCTGTCACATATCACGTAATCCACACTCATTGTTCACCATTGTTCCACACGCAGCATTTTTGGTGTTTGGAGCACTTACCCACACATAGTTTCACTTCTTCCTTCTCAGTCAGAGGTGCTTCCTTTCTAGCCAGCCCACCACACTGCCTCATTCCATGCTAGATGTTGTTCTTCACTGAAGCTCACTCTTTCATCGGCACATCTTGGAAAGCCGTCTGCTTGACTGGACAGCAAGTCCTTCCTAGAAGGGGAATCTAGCCAGTGCTTCTCCTTGTCTATGACCGGTCTCCTTGACAAATTTGTGATCAAGCACATGGTGCTCTCCTTCTCTGGATATACCTCCCCCACCCCCCACATTTATCCTCTGCCTATCAGGCCTCCACCCTGGTTTATCTCCTCTAGGAAGCTTTCTCTATTCTCCTTCCTTCCTCTTCTTTTCTGTCTATACCACACATGCACACATCACATACACACACACATTCACAACCACACACACATATACCCACATGCTGGTGGCATGCAAGTAGGGCCACCTGCCCAGGTGTACGTTCTCTGTCACTGCATGCCACTTACAACTGTAATGTGCTTTCTTCACTAGACTGTGAGCATCTGTTACAGCAGGGTTTATATCTTATTTCTTTCTTTTCTTAATTTTTGAGTCAGAGTCTCACTCTGTCACCCAGGTTGGAGTGCAGTGGCATGCTCACGGCCACTGAAGCCTTGGCCTGCTGGACTCAGGCAGTCCTTCCACCTCAGCCTTCCAAGTAGCTAGAACTACAGGCGAGTGCTAACACACCTGGTTAATTTTTTTTTTAGTTGTAGAGACGCGGTCTCACCAAGTTGCCCAGGTTGGTCTTGAACCCCTGGTCTCAGGCAATTCTCTCACCTCTGCCTCCCAAAGTGCTGGGATTACAGACTTGAGCCACCACACCCAGCTTATATCTTTTATTTCTATATTTCTGGTGTGTAGCCTAGTGCCATATCAAAAAATATAAAATTATTTTTCAAAATAAATGAATCAAAAACACCTTTGAGGCGGGGGGATTACCTCTAATTGTCCATTGAGGAAACAGTAGCTCAAAAGGCTGAATGACTCCATTTGAGTTCACACAATTAATACCTGGCAGAAAGGAATGCAAATCATTTGGCTTCAAAGTTGAAGATTTCTTTCTCTCTCTCTCTCTCTCTCTCTTTCTTTTTTTGGTGAGAAAGTAGAATTTATTTAGAAGACAGAAAAGCTCCCAAGCAGGAGGAGGCCCAAAAGAGGGTTGTCCTCTCTCTCTTTTTTTTTTTTTTTTTGTAAGACTCTAACTCTGTTGCCCAGGCTGGGTTGCAGTGGCACATTCACAGCCACTGCAGCCTCAACCTGCTAGGCTCAGGTGAAACTTCCACCTCAGCATCCTGAGTAGCTGGGACTATAGGTGCACACCACTGCCCAGCTAATTTTTTGATTTCTTGTAGAGACAGGCTAGTCTTAAAACCCTGAGCTCAGCAATCCTCTCGCCTCAGCCTCCCAAAGTGCTGGGATTGCAGGTATGAGTCACTGTGCCCAGCCTGAAGTTGAATATTTCTTTTTTTTTTTTTTTTTTGAGTTGGAGTCTCACTCTGTCGCCCAGACTGGAGTGCAGTGGCCGCTCCCAGCCACCGCAGCCTCGATCTGCTGGGCTCTGGCGATCCTTCCACCTCAGCCTTCCAAGGAGCTGGAACTACAGGTGCGCGCTACCACGCCCTGCTGATTTTTTTTTGATTTATTGTAGAGATGAGGTCTCGCCAAGTTGCCCAGGCAGGTCTCGAACCTGCGGGCTCAGGCAATCCGCTCACCTCAGCCTCCCAAGGCGTGGAATTACAGGCTGAGCCACCGAGCCCGACTTGAAGTTGAATATTTCTTCTACAGCATCATCATTGTGAGTATTTTTGTGCTACGGATGCCCTTCATATCTTTCCCACTCTCACATCTTCTTCTTAGAAAATAAACTCCACTCACAGCCTTGAAAGGAGGATAGTTTTCCATTCAAAATGACCCAGTCCCCAGTAATAGTTGATTGGCTCAGGAGTAGACATTCGATCACGGAGAAAGCCCAGTCTGATCCCCTCTCCCAGGAATCCAGAGAGACAGGATCGGCTGGCCTATAGGCACTGGACCTATAAGGTGGCAGAGAATAAGGGCAACTGAGGCTGGCATTTTAAGGCTTCTGTTTTGGGTCATGTGATTTGAAGAGCTGTGAGGGTGGATCTGAAGCACAGACAAGACACCATGGGGGATGTGCATGCGTGTCTGTGTGTGTGTGTGTATTTGTATGTGTATGTATATGTGTATGAGAGAAAGAGATACAGATACAGAAACAGAAAATAAATCTATTTTAGTTCCTGACAATTTTCCATTTCCATTTCCATTTCCAGTCCCTCATGATGTCTGACATTTGGGTTCCATAAGATACTCTTAATCCTTTGTAAATAAATTTTCTGTACCTTAAACTAATTCAGTTGAGTTTCTCTGTCTTGCAACCAGATACGGTTGTGATAGTCATTTACTGACATCTTCCTAAATGCGATATCCAAGTTCACAGCACAAAGATTGCTTATTTTTCCCTCAGAGTCAAGGTAACTGCCAACAGGTATCTCAGGTTGGTTCCCCTGGAAGCAGATGCTGAGAGAGTTGTGATACTAGATGCTTATTAGGAATCAACATGTATGAAGCAAAAAGGAAAGAAACAGAATCATGCAGAAGAGGAAGTTAAATTGCAAGGGGGCCTGAGAGATCCTTCACCACCTAGCAAGGGTTCTGGAGTGAGTCTTACGTACCAGAGTGTCCCTCGTCATGCTGAAATGCCTGGGTCTGTATTCACTCAGCCACTGGACATGGCCATTCTTGAAAGCACCAGATCTTGGGAAATATTGTTCTCTACAGCTGAGACAAGCCCTGATGGGACTGAAGGCTGTTTGCTGATCATAATCTCCTTGACTAGACAGCAAGTCCTTCCTAGAAGGGGAATCTAGGTGGTGCATCTCCTTGTCTGTGACACCAGGTGAGGGGTATGCCATGATTATGGTCTAAACAACCCATTGGTCACTGGTTTATCCAACTGAGATCAGTGAATTCATGTTTTACCACCTAACAATCTGTTTTCAAAAATAAACATTTCATCATTTTTAGTTTAGCTATACACCAACATTACAGATTAAAACAGATCTAAAGAGCAAATGAAATATTTAAGTATGGTAGTTAATATTTATACAATTTGATACTTACCTCTTTCCTTTCTTTCTTTCTTTTTTGGAGCAGGGTCTTGCTCTGTCACCCACGCCGGAGTGGAGTGGTTCAATAACGGCTCACCACAGCCTTGACCTCCTGGGTTCAGGTGATCCTTCCACCTCATCCTCCTGAGAACGTGAGGCTACAAACACATGCCACCATGCCCAGTGAATTTTAAAATTTTTCTGTAGAGACGAGATCTCGCTATGTTGCCTAGGTTGGTCTGGAACTCCTGGGCTCAAACAATCCTCTCGCCTTGGCCTTCCAAAGTGCTGGGATTAGAGGCACGAACCAATATGCCCAGTCCCTATCTAACCACTTGTTATGATTCTTTTGTATATGTAATATAATCTGGGTTCTTCTATACATCTCCATTCAGCCATGAATGCAGCCCACAGTTAAAACTGTATGTGAATCTGTTAAGTCAGCTCACGTCATTTCTCTAACTCATAAGGCTCTGTGATCACGCCATTTGTTACGTGACTTCTCTGGTTTCATGTCCTATTACATCCTTCTTTGCTACACTGGTCTCCATATTCCTTCAACATGCCATGGCTGTATGAGGTTCCTAGGGCTGCTGCAGCAAAGTACTACAAACTGGGTCATTTAAAACAGCAGAACTTTATTGTCTGTCAGCACTGGAGGCTAGAAGTTCAAAATTAAGGTGTTGTCAGGGCATGCTCCCTCTAAAACTCGTGGGGGAGAATTCTTCCTTGCCTCTTCCTAGCTTCTGGTAGTGGCTGCCAAATCCTGTGTTCCATCACTCCAAGCTCTCCTTTGTCATCCCATGGCATTCTCCCTGTGTGTCTCTGTCTTTGTGTTGTCTTATAAGGACACCAGTCATATTGGATTAGGGCTCACTCTAATGACCTCACCTTGACTTGATTCATCTGCAAAGACCCTACTTCCATCTAAGGTCATATTTCACAGGTGCCAGGGATTAGAATTTCAACATATCTTTTGAGATGGACAAAATTCAACCCACAACAAGGACCCTTGCAGTTATTTCTTCCGCCTAGAATGTTCTTTTCTCAGGTGTCTGCATTGTTCGCCTCCTCACTTCCTTCTTTACTCAAATGTCACTTTTTCGGTGAGTTCCTCCTTAGCTACCTTATCTGAAATTGCAACACCCATTTCCCAGCATTTTCTAGTCCCCTTGCCTGCTTTATTTTTCCCTTTAGCACTTGTGATTAGCATAACACATGTAATTTCCTCATTCATAATTATTTATTGTCTGTCTTCTTGGTAGAGTGTAAGCTCCAGGAAGGCAAGGATTTTTGTGACTGTTGATTACTTCTGTATCTCCAGCATCTAGAACAGATACGGACACAAGGTATATTTGTGGAATGTGTTCAGGAATATCCATGTCCGGAGCCCTTCATGGGGAATGTTCAGAGCTCTAAGATCTCTGCAGCTTCATGTAGGGTCAGAGCTCCTACAGACTTTCTCCTACAGCCACAGGCTTTAACTCCCTACACACAATTCCAAATGTCTCAGTTCCCCACACAAAGAAATTAGGAAGGGAACTTATCTCCTCCCCAGAGGTCTGATTGTTGGAACTCTGGTCCACTAAGCATATTTGAAGGAAGAACAAGGCAGTGTCTTTCCTATCCGGTCTTTGGTTCAACCTATAAAACAGAACAGAAAGAAAGAGATTGGGGCTAGGAAAATTCTGTACTTGCCAAAATGGTCTTTTCTGGTCATAACACTGTCCACTTGATGGTTTATCCATCTTTGCCAGGCTTTCTTCCTTCTCCTATGATCCTGGTCTGTAGTTTTGTGAGGTCCAGTATCATGAAGGCCTTTACATCCAGGGCTCTCCCCAGCAGCTGGCACACAGCTACTTCAGAATTTTGATAAGATTCTAGGGGTTGTAAAAATCTCAGCTATGGTATTGTGATGATTAATTTTATGTGTCAACTTAGTTGGGCCCCTGTGTACGGAGAGTTGGTCAAACATTAATCTGGATGTTTCTGTGAGAGTGTCTTTTGATGAGATGAGCATTTAAATCAGTGAACTTTGAAGAAAGAAGATTGCCTTTCATAATATGGGTGGACCTCATCCAATCAATTGAAGGCCTGAATAGAACAAAAGACTGACTCCCCCTGAGTAAGGGGAAATTCTTCGTAGGTGACCTTGAGACTTGAACTACAGCATGAGTTTTTTCCTGAGTCTCCAGCATGGTGGCCTATCCAGCAGATTTTGGACTTGCCATCCATTATGGTTGTACCTACCAAAGCTCACGTTGAAATTTGATCCTCAGTGTAGTGGTGTTGGGAGGTGCTGGGCTATGGGGACGGATCTCTCATGAATGGTTTGATGCTGTTCTTGAGTTAGTGAGTTCTTGCTCTTAAGATTAGAGCAGTTCCCATGGGAGTGGATTAGTTCCTATGAGAGATGGTTATTATAAAGCCAGGATGCCCCCCAGGTTTACCCTCTTCACAGGTGTTTGCTTCCCCTTTGACCTCTGCCATGTTGTAATGCAGGACAAAAACCCTATCAGAAGCCAGGGCCATGTCTTTGAACTTCTCAAGCTGCAGAACTGTGAGCTAAAGAAATCTCTTTTCTTTATAAATCACCCAGTCTGAAGTATTCTTTTATTTTTATTTTACATACAGAATACACACTGGATCAGAGATTCTTTTATAGCAGTAGAAAATAGACTAAGACACCACCCTTCATAATTTAATGAGTCAATTCCTTAAAATCTCTCCCTACACACACACTCACACATTCACTCCCACACATTCTCTCACATTCTCTCTCTCTCTCTCTCTCTATTGGTCCTATTTCTTTGGAATACAAATGTTATCAGTATGCCTTATAGAAATAATTGTATTAATCAACAGTAAAACAGAACTTCATGATATTTTCTGTCAGAGGGTTGGCATAGTCTGCTTTCTGTGAAAATATAAAATTCAGGCAGCATGTTTTTCCCTGGTCCTGGAGCTTCAGTCATAAAACTGAGAGCCTTTATAGAGAATAGGGTTTACAGAGGATGCAGAAGATAGAGTTCCAGAGATTGAAGAAGTTCTGGTTTGTCACTAACAGACCATGCTTGGTCCCAGAAAAGACAGGGCAGGGAAATATTCGCTTTCTCCAATAATCAGGAAGCCAGGAAAGAGATTTATTGAATTGGAAGAGAAGGGAAGAAGACAATGTCTTTTGGGTCTCCTGAATAACTTCAGATAAGGCTTTTTTTTTTTTTTTTGAGTTGGAGTCTCACTCTGTTGCCCAGGCTGGAGTGCAGTGGCATACTCACAGCCACTGCAGCCTTGACCTGCTGGGCTGTGGCAATCCTTCTGCCTCAGCCTTCCAAGTAGCCGGAACTACAGGCACGTGTTAACATGCCCAGCGTGCTACCATGCCCAACCCCATTCTCTATAAAGGCTCTCAGTTTTATGACTGAAGCTCCAGGACCAGGGAAAAACATGCTGCCTGAATTTTATATTTATTGTGGATACAAGGTCCCGCCAAATTGCCTGGGCTGGTTTTGAACCTGCAGGCTCAGGCAATCCACTCGCCTTGACCTTCCAGAGTACTGGGATTACAGGCTGAGCCACCGAGCCTGGTCCAGATAAGGATCTTAATTGAAAAGTAGAACTATTTTCTTTCTCTGGTTTTACCATGGACTAGCTATGGGATTTTCAGTGAGACACTTCCCTTCTCTGGGCCTTCATTTTCTCACTGTTAAAATGAGACATTTGAATCTCTTTGGGCCACGTTAGTCTCTGTTGCCCTAGACTAGAACCTCCATGAAGGTAGGTGCCCAGCACCTAGCATAGGGCTCACCATTGTAGCAGCACACAGCACACAGGGGGCGCTCAATACTGCTAGCATTGAATGAACGAATGAAGATTTTTTTTTTTTTTGAAAACTCTCTCTAGCTAGGTAACTTCTGAGAGAGAGGGACAAGAGATCAAGGAATCTCATCCTGTGGAGACATAGAAAAGATGTTTTTAACAAATTTGAAATTTGTATTGTTATCAAAAGTCATTTCCTAAGGTTTGTCTTACATAACTAGAGTACTACATGGGGGATAGAAAGTTATTTAAACCAACTCTGTGCCCCCCTATTGGGAAGGCAGGAAGTGTTATATTCTGTTTGAATACAACAGAAAGAATCCTCTGCAGAGCCTGGTGAGGCTTATATTCTAAGGTCTCACAGGTCTTAGGTTTGTGGGGAGACTTGAGAGGTAGAAGTCCAGCCAAGAGATCTCTGGTGTTTCCAGCACTTTCACTCCATAGTCCTGAGGCTTTCTCTCTCTCAGCCTAGAGCTGACCAAAAAGCACAGGAGCAGGGTACTCTTCAGCTGTCCCGTATACCCCCTGGAGCTAAGGCAGGTAAAAAGCAAACTGCTCTCTGCTCTCCTCTCCTGCCCCAGATTCCCCAGTCAAGTTAGACTTCTCCCAGTTCAAGTGGAGAATTGCTGTGTATCAGCCAACTCCCTACAAGTCAGCTGACAAATGACTTTCTATGTTCATTTTAAAACAGCCTAGGAAAAAACCTGAGTTTATGGAGAATACTTCTGAGTCATAGCTCAGAAAAACCTCTACATGTCATTCTATGCGATTGTATGAAGGTCTTCAGCTTTTAGACCAAAGGAGCTGCCTCCCTATTCTTTAAAAAAGGGTGAATGTGGCTCTCACCCAGGAGACAGGCAGACCTGTCTCTAGTTCCAGTGGTATCACTCAGGGACAGTGGGAGTTTGGCATGCAACTTCTCCTCTTTGGTCGTTGCCTTTGTAACAACAGCACACTCACCCACACACCCCGCCCTCTGCCACAGGGTTGTTCTGAGAATTCAATGAGATCATCTATGTGATGGAATTCTGCACTATGCAAATATAAATTCTCTTTATTATCAGATTTCAACTTCAATGAGTCATTTCAGACATCAGTTCTTGACATATTTGTCTTTCACTTAAGCCCACCACCAACTTTTTCTCTTTCTCTTTTTCTTGCTTCCCGGTGAAATTCTGAAGCTGGTCCTATGCACACCTCCTGATGGAACTTACTCCTATATTTTATCTAACATCTTTCTGGCTCTAGCCTCCCTTCCTACCGAGGCCTCATTTCCTCACTCTGTCAGTAACTATTCAGGAGGTACTCTGCCAGCCCATGTACAACTGCACCTCTGACAGTGGCATATTTGATGTTTGATCTAGTTGTAGTCATGTATAGAAATTCAAATAATGATGGACTGTGAGGCAAGAGTCTTGTTCCAGAATTAGCATTGTCATTGATTATCCAGTGAGCTTCAGGCCATTCAGTTCAACAAACATCTATTCAGGTCATGGCGGAGTGGGGGGGTGGAGGCATTGGGACAATATTTCCTGCTGTGCAGAAGCTCAAAATTTTGTAGGTCACACAGATATATAAACCTCCAGTTATGAACAATGTGCTATACAGTGTCACACACACAAAAATAATATGAGTACATGGTGGAAGGGACAATTTGGTCACCTTTAAAGGTTATAGAAGGCACTGCTTCAGAGAGGAAGTGCCATCTGAGCTAGGCCTTGAAGGATGACTGGGATAACAAGCTGAAGAAGAGACCAAGTTTGAGGAGGAATATTAAAACCTGAAAGGAATAGCTGGATGAAGGAATGGCAAGAATTCTGTGTGACCAGAGCATAGAATGCATAGTAGGGAGAACAGGGGGTGAGGCTGGAAGGAAGTCTGGGATAAAGTTGTGTAGGGCCTAGTGTGCTAGACTTAGACACTTGGGCTTTGCTCTGACCAGCCCTTCTCATCTGGGGTTCCACACATTAAAAAAATTAAGCCTTCATGACTTAAGACATCCACCATATGAATACATTTCTCCCTTGTACACCTAGAATGATACTATGTACCATCCTGGAAAGAACTGAAATAGTCACTCAAATAATTTTCTGTAAGGCTTTCTCACATGGAAGCCTAGTAGAGAAAGGCCACGAGGCAATGACAAGCCATCCAATGTTGACATAAATCCAACATTTATGACATCCTCACGTCACAAAACCATCAGTCTGATGGCAATGAGAAGAGTGCTTTAGAAACTATACAAGGGATAAGAAGTGAACTAAAATGCTGTTGCAATAATTCAGGTGGGTGATGACCAGGGCTCAGGGTAGTCACAGTAGCAACGGAGGGAAGGGACATTGTCCCAGGGACATCTGGGAGGCTGATTGGAGTACTTTAGTACTGTCTTCCTTGGCTCTCCAGCTATGATGTGGAGTCACCAGCTCCCTCCATCTGCAGGATGGAGCCTTCCTAAAGAGGGCAAGAAGTGCACCAGCCACAACCCAGTCCACGGCGGGGCATGCTGCTGACCTGGACTCTGTCATGTCTCTGGCAAATTCTGCACACTCTGACAGCCTCAAGTTATGACTTTTCTTTCCTTCACAGTCCCCCACCCCCTTGGCATATTGGTCCAGTTTTCACAACTGACCTTCAGCCTAATTTCCCTCTACATTTCTGAAGAGCCTGAACTCCAGACTACTTGGCTGGGTTTCTGACACTTTGCTTCCCAAATCCAAGCCATTTCCAAGGGGCTGGATCTGCTCCCTGATGCTCCACCCCAGCCCTAGTCGTCCCGCAGCCGAGTTAGCATTGCCAGCTTCAGTTCTGCTTCCAGCTTCCTCCTTCTGCCCTATAGGGCCATGTTGATGAGGTGCCATCAGACCTCATACCTAAACTCACCCAAATTTAAATAAGTCATCTCCAAGCCTTGTCTGGGGCCCGTTTTCTCATTTGCAACATGAGGGGGTTATGTTAGGTGACTTCTGAAGCAATTCCCTTCCAATACTAACATCCTGTATTTCTAAGTAGGCCAACGGTAAAAGAAGTCTGCATTGGCACATAACAATTGAGGCTGGGAGCAAGTGAGTCAGAGTCAGCAAAAATGTCAAGCTAACTGTGAAGCCAGGAGATCAGAGTGCAGCATGCCACTGGGCAGACAGGAGCTGGAGACTCACGCCAGAGATTAGCCTACCCAGACAGCTGTGTGGACAAGATGACGGATGCCACACCCGGCTTATTAGTCACATCCATGTTCAAGGAATTAACCACATCATTTTGTGTCCCTCCAAAGGACAACATTCATGTATGACCTAAAGCTATTTAGTACAGTAATTGCAATTCTACCTTTCTCATGGTTAGTGCTTGTGGCTTAGGATTCCATATCATCCCATTACTACTTTGCCCATTCACTTAAAATTACCATCCAGTAAGTATTCTCTGAACACCTACTTTTACTCTCAAGACTTCCTAAGTTCCTCTTAGATGCTTCTCGGAGTGTGTGAAAGAAAGAACACAGGTCTTTGGAGACCTGTGATTGAGCCTATGTCGGAGACTTGCTTACTAGTTGTGTGATTGTGGAAAAGTTACTTCTCTGAGCTTTGAATTTCCCAACTGTGAAATGGGATAATAATGCCTGCCTTACAGATTAAAGTGCTTACGACACAGGATGTTCTCAATAAAGGAGTTCCCCCTTACAGAACCCTACTGTCTCTCATCTCTTAAAATCTCTGTATTCGGGAATCATTTTTCTTGAGTTTGCCAGACCTTTTCTTCTCTTTCCTACTTAAGCTGCAAGGTTCCTGCTGGTCCACACAAGTTTTTGCCCCAATTCCAGATCTGCCACATGCTGAGTCAGTACAATGACTTCCCGGAATAGGGGCTTCCCCCTTGCCCTGGCCCCCATTAGGGCTGAGCAATCATAGGCCAAAAAAAAATCTTGATCATAAGATGAGATCATGGTTGAAGGCTCTAAGGCTCCATTGTCTCAGCTCCAGGGTCTAGCACAGAAAATTTAAACCCCAGTGCTGTGACTCAGTGCAGGGCCAGTCAGGAAGTTCTAAGAGACAATACTGAGGGGGTAAGGAAGATAAAGCAAGGATGCCTACAAGCTGTTTGAACACAGGAATTGGCTGTGGGACACATATCTTTGACTGTCTAGGGACTAGGCTTCCTGTTTCTTCCTTCAAGGGATGCTAATGTCAGTTCAGAAATGGGTTGTGAGGACTTAGCAATCATTTAGATCTACCCTCTTTTACACAGACGAAAAAACTGGGACCCAGAGAAGAGAAATAACTTGCCCAGATTCACATAAAGAGAAAAGACCAGAACTACATTCAAATACAGGACTCAAAACTCCATGTCCTCAACTGTTTCTGTTATCCTATGATAAAATAGCGATTGTTAAAATTCGACATATTGTGGACACTCACTAAATTTGATTGTTGAACAACAAGTGTAGGGAATGTTGCTAACAGGATTTCTAAGCAGGACAGCATTCACCTATTCACCAAATGTTTACTGAGTCCCAGAAGGTAAGTAATAGCCAAATTGTGAAGGGTATTGAATGCCACGCCTGGAAGTGTGGATTCTATTTTGTAGGCAACATTCCATCAGAATTTCCAAGAGGATTGACATGATCAGTTTTAAAGAGATCATTCTGGAAATAGAAAGGAGGATGGATTGGAAGGTGTCAGGTTAGATGCCCAAGGACTTAGGGGGCTTTAAGTATAGTCCTGGTAAGAGATAATTGATGGAGGTCTGATGAAGGGCAGTGACATTAAGGACAGAGGAGAGAAAGCAGGAGAGCCCAAGGCCATTTCTTTTTTTTTTCCTTTTATTTATTAATTTTTTTAAAATGACACATAATAATTATATGTATTGTATGTTTATTTTTGACTGGAAAGCGGTGGCACTATCACAGCTCACTGCAACCTTGATCTCCTGGGTTCGGGTGATCCTTCCACCTCAGCCTCTCGAGTAGTTGGAACTACAGGCATGTGCCACCATTCCCAGCTAATTTTTTTATTTTCTGTAGAGAAGGGGGTCCCGTTATGTTGCCTAGGCTCGTCTCGAACTCGTGGGCTCAAGCAATCTTCCTGCCTCGGTGCCTCCCAAAGTGCTGGGATTACAAGCGTGAGCCATGGCACCTGGCTGTATGATATTTGATACATGTACACAATGTGTAATGATCAAGTCAGGATGATTAACATATCCATCACCTCAAACATTTATTCTTTCTTTGTGTTGGGCACATTCAAAAATTGCTCTTCTGGCTATTTGAAAATATACAATAAATTATTGTTAATTACAGTCCCCCTATAGTGCCATAGAGCACCAGAACTTGCTCCTCCTACCTGGCTGCACTTAGTTAACAAACCTCTGGCTATCCCCCTCTACTCTACTTTTCTCCGCCTCTAGTAACTATTATTCTACTCTCTCTCTCTATCTCTGTAAGATCAGCTTTTTTAGCTTCTCCATGTGAGTGAGAACCTGCCAAAGGTCATTTCTTAAATGCAGTCAATGGGACCTGGTGATCAGTAGAAGTACTGAGTAGGGCAGGAGGCTGGGCCCCAGGCCAGCCCAAGCTCAACTTCTCAAGACCCTAGACTCCTGCCCAGGGTTCCAGATTAACCCAGCAGGCTCCACTCATGGTAAGGGCAGCTATGTGATGACCACAGCTATGTGATGGCCCTAGGCTACAAACAGTCACTAATAGTCATCGAAATTCTAATTGTGCAATAAGCCAAAGGCATCTGTTTTCCCAGCAAAGTACAGCAAAGATAGTTGGCTGTAACACACAGATAGGAAGTCTTGTTAAAAGTATTATTTGGTCAGGCTCGGTGGCTCAGCCTGTAATCCCAGAGCTTTGGGAGGCCGAAGTAAGTAGATTGCCTAAGCCCGCGGGTTCGAGACCCGCCTGGGCAACTTGGCGAGACCTCATCTCTACAATAAATAAAAAATTAGCCAGGTGTGGTAGCACACGCCTGTAGTTCCATCTACTTGGAAGGCTGAGGCGGAAGGATCGCCAGAGCCCAGCAGGTTGAGACACTCCAGTCTGAGTGACAGTGAGACTCCAACTCAAAAA
>CAUYQG010115240.1:0-16150 GCA_963574415.1 Tarsius wallacei | reverse complement strand
TGAGCCCGCAGGTTTGAGACCTGCCTGGGCAACTTGGCAAGACCTCATCTCTACAATAAATCAAAAATCAGCTGGGCATGGTAGCGTGCACCTGTAGTTCCAGCTACTTGGAAGGCTGAGGTGGAAGGATCGCCGGAGCCCCGCAGGTCGAGGCTGTGGTGGCCGGGAGAGGCCACTGCACTCCCGGCTGGGCAACAGAGTGAGACTCCAACTCAAAAATAAATAAATAAATAAAATATTGTAGAGACGAGGTCTCGCCAAGTTGCCTGGGCTGGTCTCAAACCCGGGCAGTCCTCTCACTTTGGCCTCCCAGAGTGCTGGGATTATAGGCTGAGCCACCGAACCCAGTCCCTTAACTTGTTTCTTGGTGGTTTTTTTTTTTTTTTTTTAAATCTGTGGATGGTATGGACTATTACATTTATTTATTTATTTACTTAATTTCATTTTTTTGAGTTGGTGTCTCACTCTGTCTCCCAGGCTGGAGTGCAGTGGCATGCTCACGGCCACTGCAGCCTCAACCTGCTGGACTCAGGCAGTCCTTCTGCCTCAGCTTTCTGAGTAACTGGAATTATAGGCGCGCACTACCACGGTCAACTTGTTTTTTGATTTATTGTAGAGATGAGGTCTCACCAAGTTGCCCAGGCTGGTCTCGAACCCCTGAATTTAAGCAGTGCTCTCACTTCTGCCTCCCAAAGTACTGGGATTACAGACTTGAGCCACCATGCCCAGCCTGGGGTATTAAATTTATTTTTGTAATATTTTGATATGAAGTTCACAGATTTTCATACTGTTCTTAACAGAGTGCAGTCGTAGATTAAATTTCTCTTTCAGAAGCGTAGGGATTTTAAACAACCTTTTTCTGGTCTACCATGGAATCTGTGCTCCACAGAGATAGTGTAGAGTCCCAGGAATATGAGAGTGTGCTTGAAGGAAAAAAACATTCATGTCATTTCACTGAGAATTTTTTTATTTCTCACAGGCGCCATGATAGCAGCGGAAGTGGCCATTCAGCATTTGAGCCCCTGGTGGCCAATGGAGTCCCCGCTTCTTTTGTGCCTAAGTAAGTGAGAGTCCATCTGGATGAAATATCAGCTGTTTGGAGAAAAGGCACTACCAGAGCTGCAGATTTTCCTTTTTACTTTTTGTGTTGCTTAATTAGTTCAGGTTCATGTCTTTGAAATGATATCAGGGCGGAGTGTTTTGAGTAATTTACCACAGTCAACTGTCTTCTGTCCAATTCTTTTTAATGTTTTTGTATTAATGTGGGTGAAATGTGCTAAGGCTAAGAGGGTTTGTAAATATATTTGATAACCAAGCATATAAACAGAAAAATTGCAAGATTTGTGCAATGGATAAAAGACAACAATATGAAACTTAATTGTTAAGTTTCTTTTTTTTTTTTTGAGTTGGAGTCTCACTCCATCACCCAAACTGGAGTGCAGTGGCATGCTCCCAGCCACCGCAGCCTCAACCTGCTGGGCTCCAGCGATCCTTCTGCCTCAGCCTTCCAAGTAGCCGGAATTGCAGGTGCACGCTACCACGCCTGGCTAATTTTTTTGATTTATTTTAGAGACGAGGTCTTGCCAAGGTGCCCAGGTGGGTCTTGAACCCGTGGGCTCCGGCAATTCACTCACCTTGGCCTCCCAAAGCGCGGGATTACAGGCTGAGCCACTGAGCCCGGCCAAGTGTTAAGTTTCTATGTTTGAGTTTAAAAACACACTGGAGGAAGAATTGGTTGGAAGGCAACGTGGTTCAGAAGTTTGTGTGAAAAGACAGGATAACTTATACACTTCGTCTGAGTCAGCAGTATGATGTGGCTGCCAGAAAGTTAATGTGCTCATGATCTGTGCTGTTAGACGAAAGACTAGAATGAGATGGGTAGGTGGTAGCCTTGCTTTCCTTAGTCCTGCTCAGACTATCCCTGGAGCGGTGTTCAGTTCAGCATATCACACTGCAAGAGAGGATGTACACAAACTGAAATTTATTTCCAGTGAAGCAACAAAGATGTTGAGATTTGCAGCAGCCCAAAGGAATTGTCATGGTGGGTGAGGGGGTTTTAAAGGTATAAAAATACCAGCCCCCGAGGAGAAAATTCTCAAAGGGAATAAGGAAATAAGAGAGGGAAGCATAGTGGTCCAGTGAAAACTAAAGGACTATCACATGAAAGAAGCAAAGTAATTTGCCTGATTTGGCTTCAAATGGGTTAAAGTTAGAGGAAATACGTTGATTCCAGTATAAGAATAAACTGGTTCATGGTTGACAAGTTTCACTCTAGGACAGGGGTCCCCAATCCCCAGGCCACAGACCAGGCTGCTCAGGAAGTGAGCAGCGGGCAAGCAGGCAAAGCATCTGTATTTGCAGCTGCTCCTCACTGCTCACATTACTGCCTGAGCTCCATCCCCTGTTAGATCAGCGGCAGCATTAGATTCTCACAGGAGCTTGAACCCTATTGTGAACTGTACGTGCCTGGGATCTAGGTGGCGTGCTCTTCATGAGACTCAAATGCCTGATGATCTGAGATAGAGCTGAGGCGGTGATGCTAGCACTGGGGAGCAGTTGCATATATAGATTAACATGAGCGGTGAGGTTTGTCTGCACAGAGACCATAATAAATCAATTGCAGGCCGGGTGCGGTGGCTCAGGCCTGTAATCCCAGCACTTTGGGAGGCCGAGGCGAGAGGATTGCCTGAACTCGGGGGTTCGAGACCAGCCTGGGCAAATTGGTGAGACCTCATCTCTACAGTAGATAAAAAAATAAGCCGGGCATGGTAGCGCGCACCTGTAGTTCCAGCTACTTGGAAGGCTGAGATGGAAGGATAGCCCGAGTCCAGCAGGACAGAGTGAGACTCCAACTCAAAAAATGATAGATAGATAGCAGAACTATATCAAAACCCTATCGTGAGTAGCAAGTGAGTTGATGTACTTCAGTTGTAAAGCTACATCTGGTATCAGGCTTTACGCCTGAATCTGATGCTTATTTTAGTTTGTGTGTGACCCATCTATTATTTTGTTTTCCACTTCTGTCTGTGCCTCTTTTTTTTTCAAGGTGAGTTGTATAATTATTTCATTATATGTTCCAATGTAATAATAATAGGAATAAAGTGCACAATAAATATTATGTGCTTGAATCATCCTGAAACCATCTCCCCCCACCTCACCCCTGGGTCTGTGGAAAAATTGTCTCTCACGAAACTGGTCCCTGATGCCAAAAAGGTTGGGGATCACTGCTGCAGGAGATGGTGAGTTGTCTACATTGTAATGGGTTGGATGGTTATCCTACACGAAAGATGTATAAGGGAATTTCTGTTTCAGTTGAAGACTTAGAAAAAACCCCCTCTTATTTCTGGTATATCTTTTTTTTTAAGTCAGAGTCTCACTCTGTCACCCAGGCTGGAGTGCAGTGGCACCCTTATGACCACCACAGCCTCAACCTGCTGGGCTCAGGCAGTCCTTCCACTTCAGCCTTCCAAGTAGCTGGAACTACAGGCGTGCGCCCCACGCCCATCTAATTTTTGGATTTATTGTAGAGATGAAGTCAGAGTCTCATTCTGTTGCCCAGGCTGGTCTCGAACCTGTGGGCTCAGGTAGTCCTCTTGCCTCTGCCTCCCAAAGTGTTAGGATTACAGGTGTGAGCCACTGCACCTGGCATATCTGATTGTAATTGACATGTAGTAAATTGTAACTGTTTAAAGTATATAATCTAGCCGGGTTCGGTGGCTCAGCCTGTAATCCTGCGCCTTGGGAGGCTGAGGTGAGTGGATTGCCTGAGCCTGCGGGTTGGAGACCCGCCTGGGCAACTTGGTGAGACCTCATCTCTACAATAAATAAAAAACTAGCCGGGTGTGGTAGCGCACGCCTGTAGTTCCAGCTCCTTGGGAGGCTGAGGTGGAAGGATCGCCGGAGCCCAGCGGGTCGAGGCTGCGGTGGCCGGGAGCGGCCACTGCACTCCAGTCTGGGCGACGGAGTGAGACTCCAACTCAAAAATAAAATAAAATAAAATAAAATGAAGTATATAATCTGTTAAGTTTTGACATGTTTACACCTATGAAACTATCCCACCATCAAGATAATGAACACATTGATCACCTCCAAAAGTACCCTCATGCCTCTCTGTAATCCCTCCCTCCAGTCCCATTCCTGTCTCCAGGCATTCACTTATCTGCTTTCTGCCACTGTAGATTAGTATGCAATTTCTAGAATATTATATAAATGGAGTCATACATTTAAGTTTTATTTATTTTATTTTATTTTTATTTTTTTGAGTTGGAGTCTTCGTTGCCCAGGCTGGAGTGCAGTGGCCGCTCCCGGCCACCGCAGCCTCAACCTGCTGGGCTCCAGCGATCCTTCCGCCTCAGCCTTCCAAGTAGATGGAACTACAGGCGCGTGCTACCATACCCGGCTGATTTTTTGTTTTATTGTAGAGATGAGGTCTTGCCAAGTTGCCCAGGCGGGTCTCGAACCCACGGTCTCAGGCAATCCACTCACCTCAGCCTCCCAAAGGCGCGGGATTACAGGCTGAGCCACTGAGATCGGCTACATTTAAGTTTTAAGTACTTGGTTTTCTGTATTGACTGTCAGATTTAACCAGAGCATGAGCTGTAAAGATTCAAAGCGTTATTCTCTTCCCTTCATGCTTATTAAGAAAGGTGACATGACCATGGTTGAAACCTCAAAAGAACATTGCCTTCAATAGTACTTGTAACGATCTCATTCCCTTTTCATTAGGCCCGGGTCTCTAAAGAGAGGCCTCAGTTCCCAGAGCTCAGATGACCACACGAATAAGAGATCCCGCACCTCTTCCTTGAGCTCCTTGACAAGCACATGCACAGGCGGCATCCCCAGCTCCAGTCGCAATGCCATCGCCAGCTCCTATAGCTCTACTCGAGGCTTCTCCCAGTCACAGGTATGGCTCTTGTGATGTGAGAGGAGTGGGTTTCCAGCATTCATTGATTAGGAAATGCTTACTAACCCATCTGTCTGTCAGACATTAGTATTGTGTGTTCTGAATATGCAAATATTGAATGATAACTGTAGAACAGTGGAAAAGAATGGAAAGCCCAGAAAGCAAACCAGCGCGTCTGTAGAAACTGATACAAGACAAAGCGATTTCAGATAAATAGATGAAGGATGAACAATTCAGTAAATGGTATTAATGTGGTTGAAAAGCTAGGTTGAGGGGGCACACCTCATCACCAAGGGTACCTGCATACTGAACATTTGTATACCTAGCCCTGAATTGTACCCCACATCCTTAAAATAAAAGGAAAGAAAGGGTAGGTTGAGCCCAGATTGCTTTGGGTCATAAAAGAGATTTATGCTATAGGCATTTAGAATTTAGAAAGTTTTTTTAAACAAGAAAGTCCACAGTTCTTTTTTGGATAGGGGATTGTAGCGTAGTGTAGGGAATAGAGCAGGCTTTACTGCCAGACATACTTGGGTTCAAATCTTGCCTCATTTAGTACATTTAGTAGCTATGAGATCTTGAGCAGCCAAATCATTTAACATCTTTTGCTCAACTCTGAAGGATTGTTGTGCAACTGAAATTAGTATTTGAAAAGCACCCATTACAGTGCCAAAAGCCAATAAGTGGGTACCTAATAGTTAGGAAGAAAGGTAAAGCAGGTATGGAGAACGATTTTTGAGGGAGAGAGTTTTGAGACAAAGCTAGAAGGCTGGAGTGGTAATATAAATGAAAGCTCACTGAGCCAGAGTGGATGTGGAAATGGAAAAGAGGTGAGTAATTTCCTTTGAGCACTTTCTCTGTGCTAAGCACTATGCTAAGTATTTTATTTTGCTTTATTGTATTTTTTTTTATTTTTGAGACAAGTCTTGCTTTGTTGCCCAGGGTGTAGTACAGTGGTATGTGATCCTAGCTTATTACAGTCTCTACCTCCTGGGCTCAGGTGATCTTCCCACCTCAGCCTCCCAAGTACTAGGGGACTGTAGACACACAGTATTGTGCCCAGCTAATTTTTTAAAAATTATTTTTTGTAGAAACAGGGTCTTGCTATGTTGCCCAGGCTGGTCTCAAACTCCTGGCTTAAAACGATCTTCCCTCCTCAGCCTCTCAAATTATGGAGGATTACAGATGTGAGTCACTGTGGCCTAGCCTTGAAATAGTTTTTTTAATTATGTAAAATATATAATTGTTCCAAAGAATATACACTAAGATAAGATATGCTCAGAGAAATCCAGTTTTCATCCCTTTCCACTCCCCATTGTTCCCTTCTCAATTTTTAATGCTTTTTTTCCTCATTTTTTAACTATATGCAAATCAGGGTATGTTTCTGTAAATCCCAACCATCTAACATTTAAAGCAGTGAACAATATATACAGGTTTGAACTTTGATCTTGTTCACTTAATACGTAGTAGAGGTCACTCCATAGCAAAAATGTTACGATCCCCTATCTAGAAAAGCAAAAAAGTACACCTGCATAGTTACTCAAGTCCTCTATCGATATAAACATTGGATTGTTTCAGTCTTCTGCTACTATATATAGTGCTGCAAAGAATATTTTTTTTTTTTTTTTTTTTTTTTTTTTTTTTGTTGGTGTCTAACGCTTTCGCCCCGACTGGAGTGCAGTGGCCGCTCCCGGCCACCGCAGCCTCGACCTGCTGGGCTCCGGCGATCCTTCCGCCTCAGCCTTCCAAGTAGCTGGAACTACAGGCGCGCGCTACCACGCCCGGCTGATTTTTTGATTTATTGTAGAGGTGAGGTCTCGCCTGCCCAGGCGGGTCTCGAACCCGCGGGCTCAGGCAATCCACTCACCTCTGCCTCCCAAGGCGCGGGATTACAGGCTGAGCCACCAAGCCCAGCTTATAGCTATGCTTCTTAAATGCAGCAAAAGAAATGGACGAGAAGCTTCTGAGTTCCTGAGTTTCTTAAAGCCAGTTCAGGTCAGTGAGAAAGAAAGGGGAAAAAAGAGAGAATATATCATGTTTATCATGCATTTTGATAAAGCATGAGGAAACAGACTATGTTTGACTGACAAACAGATGAGTTCTAGGTCAGAACACGATGAGAATGAAAATCATGCTTGGGCCTCCCTTTGGGCATGGTCTCCTGTGGAGTGTTTTCAATAGTCATTTCTGCCTCCATGACATTTCCTAAGATCTTTCTCCCTGAGGTCTGGATTTCTCTCCATATCTGTTAGGAAAACAGGCCTCAGTTCCAGAATCCCTGCTCATTTGATTAGTAATGATAGGATGTTCTACAGAATTCTTCTGTGTTGCTTAGATAAATAAAGTTATCTTGCATGCTAATTGAACAATGTGCCAGATACAAAAGCATGATCAAGAACAGTGTGCAGTAACATGGTGTGAATATATGAAAAGAGACATTTCAATATGTGAAAGAAGTGTAGGAAAATACATTGAGCTCTTTTGGTTGACTTAGAGGCCAACATCAGAAATTCAGGAAACTCTTAGAGAGCTTGTTCTGAAATATGCCAGTTAGTCCAGTTCTTCTGAGATGGAAGAGCAGACGATTAAGTCCCCTTTGATCGGGGGATTTGGTTCATTCTAGCAAGATGATTTAATTTTTTGACCTGGAGATGATTTTCTCTTTTGAAGAGGTTATCTCAATTTATATATTTTGATGTTTTTGCTATGATATTTTCAAAAAAATCAATGAGTGCCTGATAAAAAACAGATTTCTCCTTTACATAGTAAAGAGAATAAAAAAGCATAAACATCACTCCCTTGCTGATACAGATAACAAAAATTGATGGTGGGACTGGGGAAGAGACCATTTGACCCCATTTTGAGGATTTTCTGGAAAGAAACACTTTTAAGTAAATCATTTTATGGGGATTTGAGCACAGTTTTCAGGCTCTAGGGTTCATGAATTTAAAAAAGGCCACTTGTGAAGCAAAGGCCACAGAACTCAACATTTGACCTCAAATGCGATCTTTTCCCTTTTCCTTCCTTCAGACTTTACTCCCTTTCTTTCTCTCCTTCTGCATTTCCCTTCCGTTCTTCCTTCTCACATACACATTCAGTAAATATTAGTTTTTGACTTTTTTTTCAGTATTTTGTGTTTGCAGAACTGCCTGAAAAAAATGAAAATTACAGTCCAAAGATTCCCCACCCCCTCCAGACTCCCTGCCAACACAAAGAGAAATAAAAACCAGTCCCACATTTCATACTGTTGGGAGCTGACACTCTAATCCACAATTTCATTTTTAAAAAATCATTGCTGCCAGGTCTGGTGGTGCTTGTCTGTAGTCCTAGCTAATTGGGAGGCTGAGGTAGGAGGATCGCTTGAGCCCAGGAGTTCAAGGTTACAGTGAGCCATGATCATGCTGCCACACTCCAGCATGGACAACAGTAAGACCTGTCTCAAAAAAAAAGTTGCATGGAGAAAAAAATGTCAGATAGCCTTTGACAACAATAATAACATAGAGTTGGATGCCTGAAAACTATGTAGGAGGGAGGACCCCCCCAAATCTGGAATCATCTTTTTGGAGCTCCTTATAGTACAGGCTTTCCCTTGCTATGTAAGTGTTCTAGGAATCCATCAGCATCAAGTATATGAGCTAGTGTTGAAGTAAGCAGCTGCATTTAGCTTCAGTGAATTTGTTTTGGAGATTCTTTCAATGCGTTTGCCCATTTCATGATTTACAAGTGCCCTGCCCACACCACACTGAGTGTTCAGCAGTTTTTGACCCAAAACAACATGACCCCTGTGCCCCACCCTCCCTATTCACCCAATCTCATCTCAAGTGATTTTTTTGTTGTTTCATCAGATGAAAAAAGTCTTCAGAGGGAAATGTTTTACCAAAGTGGAAGAGGAGAAACAAAATGGCAGAAGCACTAAAAGACACCAAAATTGACGAGTTCAAAAACTGTTTTGAGCTGTGGGAAAAGCATCTCGATAGGTGCATTGCACCAAACGGAGAGTACTTTGGAAGTGTCTGATGTTTAAACATGCAAGAATAAAGACATAATTTTTAATAAATAAATTCCAGTTTTTGGGGGGTCCCCCCTCCTATGTATATTTAAAAAAAATAACCTGCACACCCAAAGAAAAAAGACTGAGCTATTGTGTGCCACCTAAATGTCCAATTAGGAGGAGAGCAAATTGCCCGTAAAAGGTAGCACTTGCTGTGAAAGTGGGGAAGGACTGTTTGCTCCATGTGCAACGGTATGAGATTCTCTGCTGTGATAATTCTTATTTTTGGCCTCCAAGTGTTGCTGAGAAAAAAGGCAGTGCATGTTGGCCTGCATACATTTAGATGGCTGGTGATACCAAATCCAATTATCCTCAGCTCCACGATCACTGAAGCTGTTTTCATCTGTGAGTGATTCCTCACAGCAAGGAGAGGGAGGCACCACTAATACTCCTTTCTATAAGGCATGAGATGGGAGATAGGGAGAGAGCATAACAAGAGGGCTAACATATTAAAGCAAAACAAAACAGATTAGGAGGGGAGAGAACAAGGCTGGTGGTGAGCTAGCATTGAATGAAAGGATTTTTAAGTTGCCATCTATTAGAAATACCATTTACAAAAGGGCAGACCACAGCCTGCAGGGCTGATCAAAAGCTTCTAGTTATAAGTTAAACATTTTCATTGGCTTCCAAAGGTATTCCCACAAAATCTTTACATTTGTGATTCTCATTTTGGCAGCACCAGAGTTGCGTAACTTTTTGTAAATGCTGATACTCAGGTCTCAGCCCCAATCAATTAAGTCAGAGTCTTTATTTATTTATTATTTTTTGAGTTGGAGTCTCTGTCATCCAGACTAGAGCACAGTGGCATGATCACGACGATCATGGCTCACAGCAGCCTCAACTTTCTGGGCTCAGGCAATTTTCTCACCTCAGCATCACAAGTAGCTGGGACTACAGACGTGTGCCACCACACCCGCATAATTTTTTTCTTTCTTTTCTCTATTTATTTATTTTTGAGAGATAGGGTTTTGCTGTATGGCCCAGACTGGTCTCTAACTCTTTGATTCAAGCAATCCCTTGTGCCTTGGCCTCCCAAAGTGCTGGAATTACAGATTTAAACCACCAATCATGTCTGGCCCTTTTTACATTTAAAAAGACCTCCCAGGGGATTCTAGTGAGTAGTCTGGATTAAAGACCACTTAGTCAAGAAACCCTTAAGGCAATGTAAAAGTCCTTAATATGTAGAGTTTTTCTGGCATTTAATTTGTCATATTGGGGCTGAAATGTGGAGCCCTCTCTTCCACGAAGGTGATTTCTTACTTATGTGCCACATTTTGACCGGCTTTTTTGTTGACATAAAGTCTTACGTAACTCCTGCAGATTAAACTTCTTTCTTCAACAGCAGTGTTTCCAAATACGTCAATGAAAATAATTATATCACAGAAATATTTGAAACTGCTGTGTTTGGGGAAGTTTTCAGAACCTTTAGTAGGTGTATTGTCATATGTGTACTTACCATATGCTAATATATATTATTAATCTCCATTGTTTCCTAAATTTCTTTGATCAGATAACTATTTTGTCAAGAGGGAAGGAGTATCTACATAGCTTTGTGTTCCACAAATACTCTGGATCTGTTAAATGTCTCAACAACTATCACCTTCCACACCCAACATCCTTCCTTCTTTATTCCTAACTTTTGACACTGACAAGTTATTGCCACCGTAGAGATTTGTGTAACTATATATCTTCCACAGTATGTAAATGGACATGGTCCACTCCTGGTGGGCTACTGATAGACCTCCCAAGCCACATAGTAAATACTTAATTTGTTTAAGTTCCAAAAAGTCACAAAATGTGACTACTGCTAACTCTTTACTGGGAGTCAGCATTCCTCTTTATATTAAAGTTTTGTGAGTGTCAAAAATTTTCCATCAGTATGCTGTTATACCCTAGTTTCTGTCAAGAGAGTCTGCAATACACCCAGCCTGCAGATGTCAACCTTGAAACTGGGCAAAAGGATACATGGGTTCTAAGACCATTTCCTGTTTACTATTTTCTCAGATGGATTAAGCTACATCATGGATTCGGGTACTATCTGGTTATGTACAGGAAGGTCAGAATCACTCATCATAGTAGACCTTAAATTCTGTGATGACAAATGCCTATGGAGAGATTATCACTCACTGGTTTATTTCTCGGTCATGCTCTGCCTTCTTTCCTTCCTCAGGTCCTTACCAACTTTTCCCCCATTTCTCTATTTCTTCAATCACTTGTCTTGATTCTGTTTTTTTCTCCTTATGGATGTCATATTATTCTCTTTGCAATTACATCTTTATGATTTAGTTTCATTTAATGATCTAAAAAAAGTTGAATAGACCTAATAACCAAATAATTGCCAATTTAGCCCTGCTCCGTGAGGGAGGTTTTCTGAAATATAACTGTAGGACTTAAAATTTAATTAAATAAGCTCAACTATCTAAAAATAAAAGATTTTTTTTAGAAAGCATCTTAGGACTTTTAGTACATTGTAATTACATTTTAATTAATTATTAGAGGATGCTATTAGATTATGTTAATGTGGGACAAATCTGTAAAAAATAATATTCTCATTCTAAATGGATTTTTCTCAAGTAAATGGGTGGGAGAGATGCTTCCACTAAAGTTAAGCGAATAATAAAAAAAAAGCGAGGTTTTAAGAATGTATTCAGACATTTTCTTGGACAGTATTTAGGGTTTCTTTGAGATTACAGCTATTTTTCCAACTACTGAGTCTGATAAGACAGCCTCTTGAAACCCACCCAAAATTGATGTTTTATTGCTGCTAGGGGCCTTTCATCTTTGCAAGGTGAACACATTTTTTTTCTATGGGGCATTCAATCTGTATATTTTTTTTTTCTCTTGAGGCACAAATCTTCCTTTGCTCTTTGTAGCTTATATTTTTAAAAATATGGTATTTTCCAGAAGAGTAAGGCTTTGTCTATAGCATCAATGGACTCAAATGTTAAGAATCTAAATGAAAATCAGGAAAGTCAAGATATTTGACAATCTTGTTGATGTATTGTTTGAGGGGACATTTTCTTTGTATATTGCTGTGAATTTATAAAGTCCTTCATATTTCTGAAAGAAATTTTAGATTAATCATCTCATGAGAATCTTTCCTTGTGGTAAGGACATAGCTACTTCTGCCAACCATTATTTACAAAGAAGGAAAATGTTGTTTATGACGGTCACATGACATATCTCCAGTCACAAAAAGGATCATGAAAGACTCACAGCCAGGACTGATGTTCTGAATACTAGTTTCTTGTATTCAGTTCTTCACACTTATAACTGGTCTAAGGAGTAATAATGTGTAAGAAATGCAAAGAATAAAATGAAAGAAATGAAAGCAGAGGTTGGGAGAACCATATATTTTAGCTTTAGGGTGAATAAACTGGTTTTTGAAAATGGAAATGTTTTGATAATGAATAAAAAGGGATATTTTAAGTTAAGAAACAATAAAATAATTGATAGAAGTTCATAATGAAATATTATTCAGTGCTACTCTCAAACAATTACAGTTCAGACAGACTTATAACATCAGGTTTCTTTCTTTTTCTTCTTTTTTCCTCCTTCACATTCCTTCTCCTCTTTCTTTCCTCCTTATTTTTTCATTATATTATGATCTGAGGATGGTCAAGACAGAAAGTTTCAAATTGCTATGTCTAATGAGAATTAAAAATATTTTAGGGCTAAAATGAGGATCAAGAAACTGGCTATTAATGCTAATCTTGTCAACAAAATAAATCAAGAAAGATGTTTTCCTCTCTCATATGTAATATTCCGTGATGTCAGTAATAAGCCCACTAAGCGTTAGTTATTATTAGAAGACAACTCAGAAAGAAACCAATTACTGCCTAATAATTTTCCTGAATAGAAAATCCTGTCTTCCCATTTTGCCTTCTGTGCTGAAATAAAAGATTTTTATGCTTTAAGTCCTCAATATCTGATTACACTTAATAGTGACTTTTGATTCAAAAATACAACCCTATTGGCTATTAGGTGTTTTTAAAATTATGGGAAGACTACCAGGGTAATATCCCTCTATCCCTGACATACATTCCTTCCTCTCTCTTCCCTCCCCATTCTGGCCAATTGCATTTACTAATCAGAGAGACTATATTAATTCCATGTATGTACATTTTATCATGGTGACCAAAAAATCTCTGGGTTAATTTGCTTATATCAAAAAAATGTAATTGAATATAGAGTGCTGTTTTGTTGCTATTGGTATGTCTGCTGATATTTACATCAGTGATAAAATAGACTTGGGTGCTTCACGTACATAAATATATTAGCAAGGATAGACTTAATAAAGCAATGAGCATAATATTTGACATTTAGGGTAACCTCTTTACGTCTGTCAGCAGAAAGTATTAGTGATTTTTCATAATTTACTGACCACATCTGGATGATTCTATTTATATTGTGTAGGGTGGGGATTTTGAATTACACAAGGTAGGCATACATTCTGGGTTTAGATCAAAAGCTCCATATCAGAATTCAAAGATTCATAGACTTAAAGAATCTCATGTTTGGAATATTTAAAGGCCTCTACTTCAACCTGTGCTTTAATGCTTAAATCAACTCAAATTCCAATAAATATCATCTGCTGGCTCTGTAATAAGTGTCTTAGGCACATGCTCACATTTAATCTTCCTATGAGAAATGGATTGTTGACAAAGAAATTGCAGCTCTCAAAAGTTAAATGTTTTGCCCAGATACATAATTAGCTAGTAAGTGCTGGACACAAGATTGGACTTCCACTTATATGGCTTTATAACTAATGTTCTTTATATTGCCACCAGGTTATCTGAGGCCACAACACAACTTAACATGGAAGACTCTGAGAAGACTCTGCTTTTTGGTCAGCCAAATTCAGATACTGCCTTAATCTGTTTGCAGGCTATAGCTGGAAGCAGTCTCTGTCTTTATACCACAAATATTCAAGGCCAAACCTCTATAAATATTTTCTTCTACAGCCAGATGACACTGATGAGACCAGAACAAGTATCCACTAAAGAAGGGGAACCATTTCTACAGAAGTTAATATCTGAATGAGGAGAAATATCAAAGTGTCTTTGAAATATGAATGACTTTAGATACAGCATTTATAGCTCATCAAAGGAAGAAGAAAACATTGTTTTGGAAAGAGTTAACATGCCAGCAGTCCAGGTCTTTCCCCTAATGGGATGTCTTTCCCAAGTAAACCGTGGAGTTTTCCAGCTTGTTCTACTGACAAGTTCTAATGAAAAAAAATCTACATGACCAATGACAATGCAAGAGGAAAAGGCAGCTTTATTTTCAGATTCCAGATGAAGTGTATGGTGTCAGATAAAAAACCATTTGACCAGGTTCACGGCCTCTGTAGTCTTAGTATACATGCTTTTTTGAGACACATGTAGAATGCTGTAGCATAAATCAGATTTTACTAAATTTTATTCACAATGTAACATAATTTAGCAGAAATCTTGAGGCCAAAAACTTTAAACTTAGAACATAACTCACAGTGAGTCTGTACCAGTTGTTAGTAGTTCATAGGTCTCTATTCTCATAGTGCCTAAAGTATTGCTTCCTGCCGATTATTTATTTTAAATCTCAGGGTTTTTTTTTAACCATTGTGATGAAACATTCTATATGTCTAAAAACATTCTCTGAAAAATATAGTCTTAACAGTATCCAGGGATTTTTTTATAAGACTGAAAATTTTGGCCCCTCCCCAATTTTAAAACATATATTTAATATTATTTAGTGAACGCTTACTAAAGGCTGCAAACTTTTCTAAGCGTCTTAAAGGCACTATCTCACTTGATCTTTATAATACCATTATTTGGCATGTACTGTTGCTACATTTATTGTAAATTAACTATTTGCTTATGTTCACGGAGCTAGTAAGTGGGAGAGCCAGGATTCAAATCAGAGCAATCAGAAACTCGGGAAAAACTTGATCGAAGTAGCAAGTAGAACATATTACCTGATAAGTCATTTACACAGATATCGGTGGTCCCTCTACTTTGCACTAGCCTGGGGGCAAGATTTCAAGGCAGAAATATTACTCAAAAGAAAAAAAAAAACAGTTTTGGAAACAGTTAACATGCCAGCTGTCCAGGTCTTTCCCCTAATGGGATGTCTTCCCCAAGTAAACTGAAGTTTTCCACCTTGTTCTATTGACAAGTTCTAATGAAACAAAACAAAACAAAACAAAACACGACCAATGACAATGGAAGAGGAAAAGGGCAGCTTTATTTTCAGATTCCAGATGAAGTTTATGGTGTCAGATAAAAAACCATTTGATTCACAGTCTCAGATATCTCAGTATACGTGCTTTTTTGATATACATATGGAATGCTGTAGCATAAATCAAATCTTACTAAATGTTATTCACAACATAACATAATTTAACATATATTTTGAGACCAAAAACCTCAATAGTAGACACTTCTTAATAATCACTAAGGTGATAAATTCATAGCAATGAAAGAAAGAGCTCTCTGGAGTCAGACCTGAGCTTGAATTTTGGTTTAGGTTGTTGGACTTGGCCATTTGTTTTAACAATTTTGTATCATAACTGCCTTATCTGGGAAAAAAAATACAAACAAACAAGAAAACTTTTAGGGTTGTTTGAGAGATTAAATTAATTAATACAAGTAAAGCCTTTAAAACAGTGTTTGGAACACAGGACATAATTCATCAAGTTAGCTCCTATAAATTCCACTTCATCTTTCTTTGGTTGGTGCTAGGTGGACAAAAAGAAATACTTTGGCTTCTCCCCTCCCTCTCTTTAAAAAAATTTATGGTGGTTACGCTAGAGTTTTTTCCCATTACAGTACCTGGTCACACCTGTTATATTTAGTTATAAGTCTGTGTCCTCTATGTTACTTCTTCCTACTTAATATCAGAGTCATTCATTAGATAGCTCCTTTTGTTGCATAAACAAAATTCCTTTAAAAATGTTAAACTTTTTCAAATAATGTATTTAAAATGAAATTGAGTATTTTCTAATGGGGTTAACTTTAAAAGATATTTCAGCAAAGAAATGTTTTCCTCATTCCTTTCTTTTTTTTTTTTTTTTTTTATTTTGATATTAAGGGGTACATTTAAGGGTTAGGTACACAAATATGTCTCATTCAGGCACCCTTGTTTGTAAGAAATGTCCCCCCATCCCCAGACAGGTATTTACTGCCATTAATTGCTTCCCCTATCCCTCCCACCCC
>CAUYQG010115235.1:0-12755 GCA_963574415.1 Tarsius wallacei | reverse complement strand
GGTGGCTCAGCCTGTAATCCCGCGCTTTGGGAGGCTGAGGTGAGTGGATTGCCTGAGCCCGCGGGTTCGAGACCCGCCTGGGCAACTTGGCGAGACCTCATCTCTACAATAAATCAAAAAATCAGCCGGGTGTGGTAGCGCATGCCTGTAATTCCAGCTACTCGGAAGGCTGAGGTGGAAGGATCGCCGGAGCCCAGCAGGTCGAGGCTGCAGTGACTGGGAGTGGCCACTGCACTCCAGTCTGGGCAACAGAGTGAGACTCCAACTCAAAAAAAAAAAAAGGAAAGAGTGACAAGTCATGTTTCCCCAGAATTGTATCAGTGATGACTTCTGAACTAAAAAAAAAAAAAAAAGCTTCCAAAACAAACCCAGTAAGTGATGGTACTTGTCAGTTTCACGGTCACTTTCTGAGGGTAGATGCGGAGTCCCCAGACAGAGCTGGGACCCCCTCTCCCATACACTCCCTTGAAGATGGTGACTTCTCCTGAGGCATCCATAACTCCTGTCTCTGATGGCTCTCTGTCCAATGACTTGTCTGATGACTGTGACCTCTGTTTAACCCTGCTCTGCACGGACCAGAGACTGCGTCTTTCTTGTCTCAGGGACTCAATGACTGATGGGAATTCTCTGTATCATTCAGGACATTTTTGGGTGTCATTGATAGAAAACCAACTCAAACTGACTTACGAGGTCTGACAACTAAGTTTACATGCCATCCTAGAAAAAGTGCTACATACTTCACTGCAGAATATCCCTATGGTCACCTTTGAAACACTTCCCTTGGGAAACTATGCACCAATGCCAGCACCTAGTCAAAGCAATTTTGGTATTCTTTTTCTGGAATGGCCATCAAGCCGTCATGGTGAGAATGTCAGAGTTTGAATTACAGCAACAAACAAACATTAAATTTCTTGTTAAACTTGGCAAGAGTGGACATTTTAGTCCAAGTTTATGGGGATAATGCTATGAAGAAAATGGCAGTGTACAAATGGATTAAGTGTTTTTCTGAGGGGAGAGAAAGCGTCACTGATGACACTACCATATCTCAGCCAATCTCTGCATTTCTCATGTGGTTGCATCCTTCTCTTTTCCTGCAGGTGGTCCCACCCTGTGTCAGGGAAGAATGGTGGCAGAAGGCCCCAGCTCATGTGGTCTTTATAGCTCAAGATCCCAGAAAGAAAGGGAAACTCTCTCTCCTGGCATCAAACCTCAGGGAAGTCCCTGATTAGCTTGTTGGGGTCATGTGCTCATCCTGGATCCAATCCCTGAGGCCCAGTAGAATGGAGGATTTCAATTGGCCAGACTGATTCATGGCCCGCCCCATCCATGTGTTGGGGGTGGGGGTACCACGATTAACATGTGATTGCAGGAATGAAATGGAGCTGGTGATTTTCTGAAGTGAAATGCATTGAGCAGAAGGAATAGATACTCATTACATTCTTTTATAACTGAAAAAAGACAGCAGCTCTTTCTATTCCTGGATTGATCAAGTTTGGAAACCAAAATTGCCTTGTAGCTTTTATCTAACTTTGAGAACTTTTACAACTCTTGTGGCTATGCAACAAAACAAAATGTAACCAAAAAAGGTAGAATTTGAAAGGAATTTCCTTGCCACTTTATTTAGCTATCAGCTGTCCCTACACAAAATGAGTGCCTATCATTAACTCAAAGTGTGCCATTATGGCCTGAGAGTGTCTCCTGGGACATCTTACTTCCAGTATCACTTTGGGGAACAGTCAGTGGGCAAGAACCATTCCCCAGTAAGCTGGGGAATCAGAAATGCATGACTGGTCATTAAGAGCCTTAGTGTGAGGATGTTTTTCCATTAACAGCTGAGATTGCTCTGAAAGCCAAGTTATTATCATTGGAAGGTGAGGAATTTCAAGTAGGTACTGGGGAAAATGTATGACTTTTAGCCCCTAAAGTGGGACATTTGTGGGAGTCTGAGGAAGGTCTTGCTGCCTGTGGTCACCTGTGATTCCAGTGGAGGGATCGTAGTCAACTCCCTAGCCTCTACAAGCTCCAGGGTCACTTCAATGTCCCTGTCACCCATCAGTTTGGAGGATCCTGGAAAATTTCTTCTCTTCATATTTGTCTAGTATAGTCTTGAAAGAATGTCTTCGAGTTGAATGCGATTGTTTTGTGTCCAGCTCCCCTACTGCCAATCTCCCTACTTTTCTAATAAGGTCTAGGAATATTGGGGAATGAAGATGAAATGATCAAATGCCTACTTATAAAGTTTATTTGGCAAGTTATATACATACATTTAACATCACATTCTACATGACATGAGATGTGATCAGGAAATATGGCCAGTTTCTTACCACACATTTCAGGTCAATTTTTGTGTCCTTCAGCATCTTGGTCATCTTCAGTGTCTCGAGGTTCTGAGTGATGTTTTCCACAGCTCAGTGTCTTCACTCCCACAGCACTTTTCAAATCCCCCCGTGACACTGTCACTCAACATTATATTGTAAGGCACATTTGCATAATATTAGGACAGTTTTCCTCATTTGTCCTGTAGGTGTAAGTCAGTGATATTCACAGTGTAGTCACTTGCTTTATTGCATTTTAAAGAGATTTTAATAGGCTCATTATAATAGTTTTCTATTGCTGTGTAACAAATTAGCACAAAATTAGTGGTTTAACATAACACTCATTTATTATCTCACAGTTCTTAGTTCAGCAATCTGGCATAGTTTATCTGGATTCTCTCCAAGGGTCTCACAAGGCTGAAATAAAATGTCAATAGAGCTGTGTTCTCATCTGGAGGCACAACTAGGAAAGAATTTATTCCCAAGCTTCCACAGGTTGTTGACAGAATTTCTCGTGGCTGTAGAATTCATGGCAGCTTGTGTCTACAAGACCAGTATGAGAGAGACAGAGGCAAAGAAAAGAAAGAGACTCTCACCCATAAATCTTTTAGAGGGGTCACTAGGTTGGGGTGGGTCCACAAGGAATAATCTCCTTTTGAGTAACTTAAGGTCAACTGATTAGGAAGCTTAATGACATTTGAAGAATCCCCTCACCTTTGCCATATAACATGACATATTCAGGGGGTAATACCCCTCACCTTACCTTGTTCTGTCAGTCAGAAGCAAGTCACAGTTTCCACTCATATTCCAGGGAAGGGGCCACACAAAGGCATAGGCATTATGGGTCAGAAATCATCTTAGAATTCTACCAAATACATTTGTTTACAATGAGAACCAATAATCACATATGTGATGATGCTCTCCCAATAACAACTAAATCAATGAGATTCTCTCTCTTGATTACATCAAGTAGGCCTTCCAAAGAAGTACTTATTGAAACACTCTTCCCCTTTTTAAGATGTGTCTTCCTCAAAAACAACTTTGTTGTTAAAAATAAAATATTTTCGAGGGTATCTGATGTTAAGAGACACTTTGTAAAGGGCTTCAGTACCAGGCAACTCCCTTTTCTCTGGGGGAAAGGGTCTCTTTCTGAAGCAGAAGAGGGCATCTCAGGAGATGCACAGAAAGATTAGGGGTGTCCACAACTATGAGAGACTGATGTCTCTTTTCCCAGTTGGATATTTAATCAGTTCTGGATCCTTTCTGAGGTGAGAGTGCTGGGGAGAAACATCCTGGGTACACTCGCCCTTTCTTCCATACTTCATGATCCTGAGAGGAAGAAAGACGAGGCTCACTCATTCTGCATGCCCCAAAGCTGAGTGATGAAGGGTCAGTGGAATAGGGGATTTTGCCCTACCAAGAGTCTCTGCAGCAAAGCACAGACGTGTGTGTGTCAGGGGGACATGGCAAGATGCCACCAGCTGGAATCAGTGAAAAGATCTGGCAATGGCCATCACCACCAAGATGAAGATGACCATCACCAGGATGAGGATCAACACTACCAAGATGAAGATCACAATCACCAAGATGAGGACCAGCACTATTAAGAAGACAGCCACCACCACCAGGATGAAAACCACCATCACCCAGATGAGAACTATCATCACCAACATGAAAACCTCCACCACCAAGGTGAGAACCTCCACCACCAAGATGAGAACCACAACAACCAAGAGGAAAACCACCACCACCAAGATGAGAACCACCACCACCAAGATGACCACCATAAACATGAAGCCCACCACCACCAAGATGAGAACAGCCACAACAAAGATGATACCACCACCACCAAGATGAGAACCACAACCATCAAAGTGAGAACCAACACCACCAAAATGGAGTTGACCACCACTAAGATGAAGCCCATCACCATCAAGATGAGAATGGCCACAACAAAGATGAAACCACCAACACCAAAATGAGAACCACCACAACCAAGATGAGAACTGTCACCACCAAGATGAGAAACACCACAACCAATGAGAACCACCACCACCAAGATGAAAACCATCACCACCAAGATGATGAGGGCTACTAAGGTGAGGACCACTGCCACCAGATGAGAACCTATCATCACTAACATGAGGATCACCGCTACCAAGATGAGGCCCACCACTACCACCATCACCAAAACCAAGATAAAGACCACCATCACCAAGATGAGGGCAACCACCAATAAGATTAGAATCACCTGCACCAAGAAGAGAACTACCACAACCAAAATGAGAATCATCACCACCAAGATAAGGAACACCACTACTAAGATGAGAACCATCACCATCAACATGAGGATGACCACCACCAAGATGAAGACCACCACCACCAAGATGAGAACCACCACAACCAAGATGAAAACCACCATCACCAAAATGAGAATCTCTACCACTAAGATGAGAACCACTACCACCAAGATGAAGATGACCACCATGAAGATGAAGTCCACTTTCACCAAGATGAAGACCATTACCACCAAGATGATGACCACCGCCACCAAGATGAGGGCCACCTCCTAAATGAAGACCACCATCACCAAGATGAAGACAAGGCCACTCCAGCCTGATCCTCTCCAACGACTCTTGGCCCCGATGCTGGAGGGGCAGGAACATGGAAAAGAGAGGGGCTGACTCGAGGGTACTACTGGTCCCTCTCCACTCTCTGGAGCCAGGTTGGCCTTTGCTTGGGAGGAGGGCCTTGGATGGAATGGTAATTGATTTATTTCTTACTTCCTTTCACCTTGTTGCATTTGCCTGTGGTTCTCTATGGCGTGTGTGATACCCAAGCTTCCACGTGCATGCCACGTCTTGCCCATCGGGTCCAATCAGTGGGACACCACCAGTCGAATGGATGGACGTGGTTACTTTTCAGAATTCCTCTGCCTTCCTGTACAATGCATGTTTTTTAGAAGCCAGAGAGAAGCATTTTGTCCTTGATGTGTTATCTTGGAGGGGATGGGGCCTTTTTGGGGGCTTCCACTGGCTGCCTACAGGTAGGGATCATGGATGGGGTTTTGCCAATCACAGAAGGTGTGTCCATTCAATTACAGGTTCAGTTACTGAGGGGTGAACCCAGAAGCCCCATTGTGAGATACATGTGGGTCAAGACTCAATCTGTTACCCATACTCCCAGCTTCCGAGGGGACCACAATGGAGCCTTGGTTCCCCAGTATAGACACACCCTAAGCAAAGCAGTGTCTCCTTGCTCAGGGCATGGAGACTTGAGTGAATGGCTGAAGTTTCTTTGGGAAAGGACAGAGGGCATCCCAACTGTATTCTGGCTATGTCACAGAGTCCTTCCTCATGGGGCTGGGCCTCCTCCTCTGTCAGTGAGTTCTGGGTCTGAGAACAGCTCAGGGCTGATCCCAGGCAAAGAATCATCACCATGATTGGGTGGCTAACTTGAGCCTTCTGTTCCTTCATTCTTGATTTGTCTTTTTCAATGGAAAATGTTGAGATATTTGTAGTAGATTCACATGCAGTTGTAAGAAATTGTATAGTGAGATCCCTTACATGCTTCGTGCAGTTTCCCCCGGGATAACATTTTGAAAAACTTCCAGTCAATATCACAAACAGGTTACTGACATTGGCACAAGCCAGGAGCCTTGTCCAGATTTCCCTGGTTCTATGAGTCTTTGGGTGGTGTTCATCATGAGTTCATCACCTGGGTGGTTTCATGTCTCCACCATCGCAGTCAAGTCATAGGACGGTCCCAGCACCACCAGGAGCCCAGTGTGGCCCTTTTATAATCATACCTGCTTCCTCACCCCCTCCACTACAAATCTGTCCTGTCTTTAAAATTCTGTGATTCAAAAATGTACAAATCAGACGTCTACATAAGCATGTACACAGCTGCATCACCACGTGGTGTGCAACCTTTTGAGATGAGCTATCTTCTACTTAGCATAACTCTCTGGAGATCCACGCAGGTGTCAGCAGCCTGTTCCTTTTAGTGGCTGATGCTACTCCGTGGCGTGGTTGTGCCACATTTGGTCATGGCCTCCTGGGCGGAGCTACCCTGTCTATGTTGGTCAGAGGACTTGCCAGAAACAGCCCCAGAGGGTGGGGAGGGAGCCAGACATCCAAATATGTGGCCCCAAAGACCTTTGGGAAGGGCACAGGGTATCCTGGGACACATGGTGGGAGGGAGGCGTTGGCAGCACCTCAAGGCTTGTCCAGGTGTATAGGTGAGCAGCCTATCCCTGACTTCTGAAGCCCAGGACTCCAGCCTTTGCAGGCTCAGTCCAGGGGCAGCCAGGCTGATCAGCCCCTCATTTGGTTGGCTAGTCCATTGATTTCTCATCAGTTCATTAAGCAAATGTGTTTGGAATGTTTCCTGAGCTGGGCACCAGGGCCGTAATTGTGAGCAAATTGGTGGGAGGGGTCCCTTTGAGAGAACCCCAGGTAACGGTATCATTATCACCTGCTGCAGGAAGGTGCTTTGAGGGCAGGAAGCAGGTGCTTTGGAACCATTCAGGGGGACTCGAGTTGGGCATCCCTGGGTGGACTCAAGGTGCTACCACAGCCTTTCTGAGCTTCAGCTTCTCCTCTGAGCGAGTAGACAGAGGGATCTGGGGGATTTTCAGTATGTGGCTGGCCTGCAGACCCTCTCTGTGGCTGTCCTGGGCTCCATCTGAGGTATGTTGTATAGCTCTTAGCCTGATAGCATCCAGCCTGTGATCGAGGAGTGATTCTCCAGCTTCCTTGTGTCGGTTAGGATTCGACGAAAGAATAAACAATTAGGAGGTGGAGACTGAGGGATTTATTGTGAGGAGTTTGTCTAGGTGTCTGTGGGGTCTGGCCAGGCAAGTCCAGGGGCCGTGGGAACGGGCTGAGTCTCTTGGGCACAATGAAACTGCTGCCCACAGGAGGAATTCCCTCCTCAGAGAGTCTCAGCTTAGCTCTAAGGCCTTTCTACCGATTGGACCAGGCCCACCAACGGCATCAGGACAGCCTCCCTTACTTGAAGTCAGTCGACTCTGGGCTTGAGTCACATTTACGACAAGGCATCACAGCAACACCTAAAAAAATTATTGCTTGATTGAATGACTGGGAACTGTGGACTTGCCAAATTGACACATCAAACTGCTTGTCCTTCACCATCTTCCTCTGAAAATATACCCCCAAATCCTGGGAGGCTGGAGGTTGTGGGAAATCAATGTATCTCTCTATCTATCACCTAACTATCCATCTATCCATAATGCGTGCAAATGGATATACACACATAAACATATGTATGCGTATGGGCAAGTACCTATATAAATATATAAACATATATGTATTTGCTTATATACAAACATGCATTTATAAATTATGTATATGTATTATATACATAATACTCCCAACTACTTGGGAGGCTGAGGTGAGAGGATTGCTTGAACCCAGGAGTTAGAGGCTGCAGTAAGTTCTGATCATACCACTGCACTCCAGTGTGGGTGACAGAGCAAGATCCTGTATGAAATAAAATGAAATTAAGTTAAAATAATAATTAATACACACACACATGTATAGACTCTCCTCTGAGGCATATGGGCCTGTGGATTGTCTTTGGAAATCAACTGCACAAACGATTTAGAGATAATTTAAATGCTCCTCTAAGTGATAAGTGTTTGCCCATTTGATTAGCAATAATGATACATACAAATAAAATATGGGATATAGGTAGCCATTTATCCCTAATTAAGCTGTAATTCCATCTATGGAGGCATAAACCACCAAGTGTGTGTGGTGCCCCTAGAAGCCAGCTCCCATCACGGGAAGTCACATAAAACAGCTGACCATGTCAATGAGTGGCATGCCACATGTTTGAATGATGTGGTGGTGCCCAGGGTTACTGGGAGCTAGGGGGGTCCGAGCCTCCCAAGGAGGAGAGGAGGCCTGGGTGCCAGCTATCCTGCCATGTTCCCTGGTGGTGGCTTCCTCCTGCAGGTTATGGGGACAGGCATGTGGGGACAGCACCTGCACGGAGCTCAGCTTTCTATGTAATTGTCTCACTTAATCCTTTCAATGAAAGTGTCAGGGAGCACAGTCATCACCCCATTTCACAGACCAGGCAACTGAGGCTCAGAGCTGTAAGATCACATGTCCAAGGCCAAAGAGCTGGCAATGGGCAGCACAGAGTAGGCTGGTTGGCCTGACCCCAAGCGCTCAACCAACACTGTCAATTATGATTTCACAAATAAAGATCATGTGATTAGCACCAGCATTTGCACAGTGCTTTTTGGTGCCAAGGATTCTTCCAGCACCTGCTGTGGGACCATAGGAGCTGTGGCCAACCCTGCCACCATGGAAGGGAGGGAACAGAGGCTCAGAGAGTCGGCGTCACTAGTCTCAAGTGCCCCAGTGAGTGAGGGTGGAGCTGGGTGGCACCCAGGTCTGTCTGGCAGCTGAGCCCTTAACCACAGAGATATGTGGCTGTCTCATGCCTGTCCTAGCGAACAGCTGGCATGTCACAGGACCCATTGGAGGTTGGGAAATGGGCCCCAAAGACATCAGCTCCTGATCCCTGGAACTTGACCTTATTTGGGAAAAGGGTTCTTCCATTCATGATTGAGTTTGAGATCTTGAGGTGGGGGGTTATCCTGCGCCATCTGGGTGGGCCTTAAATGCCATCTCTTGTGTCCTGATGGGAGGAGACAGAGGGAGATTTGAGACACAGGCAGAGGGGGCGATGTGACCACGGGGGGCAGAACTTGAAGTGATGAAGCCACAGGCCAAGCCAGGAAAGCCTGGAGCCCCAGAAGCTGGAACAGGCAGGATAGAGCCTCCCCTGGGGCCTTTGGAAGGAGCATGGCCCTGTAGACCTTCCGATTTCAGACTTCCATCCTCCAGGCTGTGAGAGCATCAGTCTGTGCTATTTGTAGCCACCTGGTCCTTGGTTGTCTGTAAGGCAGCCCTGGGAACTAACCAGGTCCCTTGGTGAGCGAGGGAGGCAGACCTGTTGCCCTCCCTATCTCCTAGGTTCACCTCCAGAGTGCCAGGGCACCTTTGGGCACACGATGGGGGAGGGGGGCACTGTAGTAACTCCTGTGACAAAGTGTCACAAACTTAGGGACTTTCCGCAACACAAAGATATTCTCTTACAGTCCTGGAAGTCCACAAGTGGTCTACTGGGTGTCAGCAGGCTGTGTTCTCTTCTGGAGGCTCCAGGTGAGAATCCTTGCCTGTTTCACCTTCCAGAGGCTGCCTCGAAGGAGAGGAGGTGAAGGTCCAGGGCCCCCTGGAGAGCAGCCACAGGGTGGAGGGTTGTGACTAGGGTGAGGTGGGTGATGGCCTTGCCTGGGGTGCAAAATTCAAGAGGGATATCACCCATCCCAAAAGACTTCACAAAACCTTTGTGATTAAGAGAAAGGACATTTTTGTACAATATTTGAAAAATCAGCCAGGCATAGTGGTTCACATGTATGATCCCAACACTTTGGGAGGCTGATGTGGGAGAATCGCTTGAGACCAGGAGTTCAAGACCAGCCTAACAACATAGCAAGACTTTGTCTCTACAAAAAAATTATTTAAAAAATTAGCTGGGCGTGGTGATGTGTGCCTGTAGTCCCAGCTACTTAGGAAGCTGAGATGAGAGGATTGCTTGGGCCCAGGAGTTAGAGGCTTCAGTAAGTTCTGATTGACCACTGCCCTCCAGCATGGGCAACAGAGCAAGATCCTGTCTCTAAAATAAAATAAAATATTATTAATGCAAAAATTCATGATAAAATATCAAAGCTTTAAATAAAGACAGATAAATCACAGCACTGTGCAGAGCCATATCAGAGTCCGGGGCAAAAGAAAAAAATCATAATACTGATCATGTGCTCATTTAAAATTTTGATATTTTATTCATTGTGGATATGTTTGTGCTGACTTTGGATTTTTAAAATATCATTTATCCTAAAGACAGATTTTTTTTTTGGTCTCACCCCCCACATTTCCAACCTCATTACACCCGCACTTCTGGCTGTGGGGTGGGGGTGGGCGGATCTCAGTGGGGGAATGGACGCAGGCACTCCTGGAGGCCACCAGCGTGCAGCGGTGTGGACACCCGCGCCACCGCGCGTCCCTCCCGGAGCCGGTCCTGGTTGGGGTCAGTCCTTGGCAGGCTGTCCTTCGGCTCCCCGGCCTGCGCCAGCCCCGCCCTCTCACTCCAAGGCGTGCCTCGGTCCTCATCCTGGCGACTCCAGTGCTTGCAGGGGTTCCGCTGACCCGGGAGCCCCGGAGACACCCCGGCCCCAGCGCGCGCCTCCGCCAGGTCCCCGCGGACCGACGCTCTGCGCCTGCAGCTCCGACGCTGCCCAGCAAGGGGCGGCGTGAGCACGCGCATGTCCCGGGCCTGCGACTAGGGGACATTTTCCTTCCCACCTTGGTGGATTTTCCTTCTTGCAAACACCCCGACCAAGGGACAGAGCCCCCAGGACTGCTCTTGAATCCCTTGCTGCTGAGGTCTGGTCTGGTCTGTGAGTAGCGTAGTTTTCTTGGATTTGAGTTGGAAAAAAGTAGTGGTCACATCTATGAAACATGTATGGAGTGCTTGCCACAGGCCGGGATTTTTTTTTCTTTTAGTCTGGGTCTCACTCTGTCACCCAGGCTGGAGTGCAGGGGCACTATCACGGCCCACCGCAGCCTCGACCTTCTGGGCTCAGGTGATCCTCCCACATCAGCCTCCCAAATAGCTAGGACTACAGGTGTGTGCTACCACGCCTGGCTAACTTTTTCTTTTTTTGCAGAAATGAGGTCTTGCTATGTTGCCCAGGCTGGTCTCGAACTCCTGGGCTCAAGAAATCTTCCCACCTTGGCTTCCCAAAGTGCTGGGTTTGCAGTTGTGAATCACTGCAGGCTCTCTCTCTCACTCTCTTAAAAAAAAATTATTTTAGCTCGGGGGAGTGAATGTGCAGTTTGTCTCATGGGCCTGTCATGCCATGGTGAGGTTTGGGCTTTACGGACCCCATTGTCAGGATGGTGGACGTGGTACCCTGCAGTGTGCCAGGCAATCGGCCTGGAGAGGGGTCAATCCTCTATGACCCACTCTGCAGACGTGCATGCTGAGGCTCAGCAGTAGGGTCTCTTCCCGAGGTCCCAAGACAACCCCCCCCCCGAAAGAGGGTGATTCTAAATATAGTTTCTCTGCTCCAGATCTGAATGAGTGCCCTCTGTCACCTTGTCTTGTGAGCGACAACTGGCATGGACCTCAAAGCTGCGTGGTTTCTGCAGAGCTCTGGTGGGTGGCCGAGGTGGGAGCGTGGCCAGGAGCTGGGCTGGCCATGGTGACCCTTCCCTCAGGCTCTGCCCGGCTGGCTGCAGTAAAGAGGGAGCATGTGGTCGGCGGCTGCACCTGTGTGGGTCTCCCTGCTCCTCCTTCCGATTGCCCTGAGAGCCCAGCACACGTCTGGTCTGTGCCCCCACCTCTGCGCATGAATCCAGACCCGAGCGGCACCATTCCAGTCCAGTCCAAGCGCCAGGGGTTAAGGACCCCAGAGCCGCCCCAGCCATGCTGGGGAGTGGAGGGTGAACACCCCTTCCCTGTCCCCGCCCCCTGGGGGTGAGATGACCCTGACTGTGTTTGACACCTGAGGACCCCTGGACTGGCCTCCTCAGTCCCAGCTGCCCACTCCCCCACTGGGACCACCTCACCTGTAAGCTACCTGCCCTTAAAGCCTCCCCTTGGGACATGCATCTGTTAAGCAGAGAACCTTACTGCAGCTACCTCCATAGTGATGAGGTGAGCACTTACTAAGCACTGACTGTATGCCAAGAGTTGTGCAAGGGGCTTTGTGAGGTCTAACTCACTGAATTCTTACAACAGCCCATCTTGCTGATGAGGAAACTGGGGGGAGTCATGGGGCGGCTGGGATTCGAACCTAAGTCTGATGGGTTCTGTCCTGCACTCCCAGTTGGCCAATGAAGGCATGGGAGAATGCCTGGTTTTCCTGGTGTGAGGGAGGTAATACATGATTCCTCCCAGGACAGCCGCTGGGTGGGCAGGTGGGTGGGGGAGGCCAGGGGCACACCCCAAGGCTCCGGGGAGTCTTACCCTGAGAAGGTGGGTTCCTTTCCCAAACGAGGCCACATCTGGCAGTGGGGGGGAGGGGTGGAGATCCCATTTTCCTCTGTGCTTTTTCTATTTTGTGCATTTCCCACTGTAGGGAAGGGTGCATCATTTCTTATAATGTGAAAAGGAAACCATAGAAAGGTAAGACTTCCAAATGAAAGTGTACTTGGATGTGTCTGGGAAAATGCAGCTAAAGGAGGCTCTTAGCAGGTTGTTTGGCCCAAGGTGGCTTCTGGGATAAAGACCCAGTGGTAACCAAGTGGTTGGCTCCAGTTGTGAGGCAGGTGTTACTACTTTGACTGTTGTTCCCATTTCTTAGATAGGAAAATTGAGGCCCAGAGAGGCAAGCAT
>CAUYQG010115229.1:0-13100 GCA_963574415.1 Tarsius wallacei | reverse complement strand
CCCACCACTGCCACCAGTAACAACAGGCGCATGCCACCATTACCACCCCCATCATCCCCATCATCATTACTACTACCACCCTCACCACCGTCACCATCACATCACCACCACCTCTACCACCATCATCGGCAATACCAGCACTATCATCACCACCACGCTCATCATCACCTCCACCCCACTATTACCACCTCCGTTACCACCACCACCATCATCACCATCACTGTTCCCACCACTGCCGCCACCACCACGACACTCTCCCCCTCCCAACTACCTTACCACTTCCAAGTATCTCTCTGGAACACCAGAGTTAGGGTCTGCCAACCTTAGCCAAAACAATGCATGCCAGATTGTTGAACCAGATGAGAGCCACTGAGCCTGTAGTTGCATTACTCCAACTGACGGGACTGAACAAGTGAATTACAGAGGTAGTTCTAACTGACGGAAACTTTCAGGTCTCGGATCCAGAAGCCCTGGTCCTTGTCTTTGCTCTACCGTTTACCAACTGAGCGACCTTGAGCAAGTTACTTCTCTTCAGGGCCTCAGTATCTCAATACGCAAAATGAGGATCCCCAAAACCTATGACCTCATAGAGTTTAAAGGTGAAAACACACGTAAAACACTAACCACATGATCTGACTGATAGAAGACGCTGGAAATCCCTCCTTTCATTCCTGCCTCCCTCCCTCTTTCCCTCCCCTTTCTCCTCTTTTTGTACTTCTCATCTTCCCTCTTCTTCTTCCTCTTAGATCTGAGACCCTCATTCTGCCCTCGGACCTCAAACTCAGACAGGGAACCACTAGCCTAGGGTACTTTGTCTTGAAGAGGAGAGAAGTTAACCCAAGAACCCAGGCACCCAACTTGTGGAGGATGGGTGTGGACCGTGGCAGGGGAGTGGAGGGGGAGGTCCAGTTCCTCCAGAGAATGAGGTCAGGTCCTGCATGAGGGCTCATTAGAAGGTCAGGCTTCATTCCTCGTGTCTTCCAGGAGAGCTCACAGGGAGAGCAGGCGGGGGAAGGCAAGGCTTCCTGAAACTGCCTGCCAACTTTGTGTTGCAGCTGCTCGCTGGAGAACTGGCTTCAGAGAGCTGTTTGCTTTGGCCAGATGCGCTACACGGAAACAGTAGTAAGACAATGTCGGGGGAGTGGCAGGGACTGAGGCAGAGGGGCCCTGAGCGTTTTCAGCAGAGAGGCAAGTTCTCTTCGCAGGTGGGGTCAGGCCTCAGGCTGCCTCAAGGAGCCAGCTGTGACTTGGGTTCAAGATGATGGCCTATGGGGATGTCAGATGCTGGGGCTGAGTGTGGCGGGAAGACCACCTGTGCCTGTTTGTGCAGAAGTGGGTGATGTGCCTCTTGGAAGTAAGTGAGGGTCCAAGGAGAGGCAGGCTTTGGTTGATTGTGCATGTGTTTCTTGGGACTGGATTTTCACGGTATGGCGCAGAGCTTGTGACTAATGGGCATATGTTTGCTCTCAGTCCAAAAAGGCGATGACCTTGAGCTGGGGGACAGAAACAACGTGGCCAGGAGATGGCACTGGTAAATGTGACAGATCTCACACCTCCCAGATGCCACCCTTATCGTTTTTCACTTTATTTGCAATAATAAAATAAGCAATATTTCTTGAACACCACGTGCCACTCAAAGTGGCTCTGCACGCACAATTGCATTCAACCTTTAAAAAATAAATTTAGAAGCCGGGCTCGGTGGCTCAGCCTGTCATCCCGTGCTTTGGGAGGCTGAGGAGAGTGGATTGCCTGGGCCCGCGGGTTCGAGACCCGCCTGGGCAGGCGAGACCTCATCTCTACAATAAATCAAAAAATCAGCCGGGCGTGGTAGCGCGCGCCTGTAGTTCCAGCTACTCGGAAGGCTGAGGCGGATGGATCGCCGGAGCCCAGCGGGTCGAGGCTGCGGTGGCCGAGAGTGGCCACTGCACTCCAGTCTGGGCGACGGAGTGAGACTCCGACTCAAAAAAATAAATAAAAAATTAAATAAATAAATAAATAATTTTAGAGATGACTTCCGTAGGGCTCAAGATACTCTCAGATGAGGTCAGCCATGCAGCTAATAAGGGTAAGAGACAAAATTTGAACCATGACCTGTCTGCCTAAGGGCCTGGGCTCTCACTAGCCCTGTTACGCTGCACCAGGTAGTGATAACCACTTTCCAGCAAGTTTTTCAACTTACTCTTAAGGTCCACCCAGGCATGAGACCAGTGGAGGACTGAAGATACCATGCATGACAGTGCAAAGGGAAGAGGTCATGATAAAACCAAATGGAAGCTTGATAACTCCCTCCCTTGATCCTGGGAAAAGGTAGATAGATGATCCTTCAGCATTTTGCCAAAGCGGTGTCTCTGAGAATCAACCTTGATCTGCAAGAATAGTTTGATTTCTTTCTATGCTGCTAGGTCTGAAGGAAAGAGAAGCTAAGCAGGCTGACAGAAGAAGACAACCTCACACCTCCTATTCCTTGAGAATTGCTGGAGTTGACCTGGATCTCGTGCTTCAGCCTGAGAATGAATCTTCCATGTGAGTTCTGTCAACTGAGGCAACCCCAACCTGCGGTAACCAGGTTTCCAGGGTTCCTGGTTGTGACGGCTCCTTCTTCTGCTGGAAGACAACTGATTGTTCCCGATCCCTTGGTCATGTCCCTTGTTGCCCTCTGGGGGAAATAAATACCCAGGAAGGATTTTTCTATTTACTCTGCTCTCTTGGAAGAATTCAAAACAGCTGGGAGGGGAGGCAGCAGCAGCGTTGGACTGCTGGGCTGGTATGGGGGCCTCGGAAGCAGAGAAGGAGTCAGAGGAAAAATCAGCTGCTCCATCATTTACGGAGAGCCCCAACCGAGTCTGTGTCCTCTTAACTTCCGGTCACCACGGTGGGTCCCTCTTGCCCGCCCGGCCCCCAGCAGGTCACTGCAGAAGAGCTGACCGCCCTCATCTTTTGTCCAGGGAGGAGATTCGGGCTGGAAGGCTCTAGCCCAGAGCCTGACCCCAGCCTGCCGCTCCACTGTCATCTTTTCTTCCGCCTCCTTCCTCCAGTCTGACTTTCTCCATGTCTCGAAGAGGGGGTTTCGAAAATAAGAGACCAACACACCCTTGGCAAGTGCTGGAAAGAGGGAAATGTGTTTGACACATGCTCACCCAGAGTGCACGGAGGGCTCCCAGCAGGATACAATTAATGACCAAGTGGGAGGAGGGGATGGCTACAGTATGTTTTTTTTCCCTCCCCATATCCCTAGTTCCTGGAGTTTGGCAACGTTTCCTGGTGGAGGGAAGAGCATCTCAGGGATCTGTAAATGAATTGCTGGTGGACACCGGCCTCCGGTGTAGCTGAAGCGGGAGGCCCAGGTGGACTGCTCATCCTACGGTCAAATCCCAGATATTAGGAGGAAGGCTGGGGTGCCAACTGAAAACCAGCTAAAGGGCCTTTCTCCAAGTTTAATCTTTTCAGTGTTTGGACTGATTTGAAAAAAAAGAAAAAAGAAATAGGAAAGAAAGAGAGAGAGAGAAAAAACAAACAAACCAGGAAGTGCAGCGGGGTAATTAAAGTTATTAAACACTGTTTATAGTTAGACTAAGAAATCCACAGGCACCGAAACCTCACAGGGGGTCAGCATCAAAAATGGGAACAGGACTTTCTGTTCCGCATTTTTAAATGGTTGGTTTGATTCCTGGGCATCTTAAGACTCCTGAAAGCTAAAACTCTCCTCCTTGTGAGAAAATTCTCTTTATTTTAGAATCGCTGAATTCCAAAGAGTTTTCTTACGCAGAGAGGTGATGATGCAATAGACCGCCCTCCCTTGTGGGCCAGAACTGTGTAGCCCGCCGGCTGCCAAGGAAGCTGCAGGTAACAGAAAGACTCTAGCAACCCTCTTTCCTGCCCTATTTCCCCCCAGAAATAATAAAGAAAATTAAATAGGAGGATCCAATCAATTATACAGTGTTGAGGGGAAACCAGATTTAGAGTGGTCGTTTTTTTTCAACTGGCCCACTCTGCGTTTGTGGACCAGTTGGAAAACATTTTAGGAATGTCTGCGTTTCCGGAGATGATTTAGTCTGGGGTAATAACAATACTCGATGCCTATCTGGTACATGGCGGCACCTGTGGGATGTCCTTTATGATTCTGGACTATCTTTTGAGGATAAGTAGGGCAGACTTTAAAAACCCCAATTTTATAAAAACAAACCAACAAAACCCTAGAGAATTCAAATGACTAGAGTACGTTCCACAGCTTTCAAGGGTTGGGTTTAGGGTTGGGACCAGATCCCCATATTGTGGTTTCATCTGTTTGTTTCGCGCTGGTCTGTTTTCCTTCCTCTCTTCCGTAGATGACCTTAGAGATGGAGTGGGTGGGATATTGAGGAAGTCCAGTTGGGAAGGTCTTAGGGCCTTTCCCTTCCCCATTCCTCCCACCACTTCCCCTCAGGGCAGGGTTTTCCAGGAAGCTCAAGGCCATGGGTGCTGGGTTGCCACGTGGAGATCTTCAGGCTATGCTCTTCCCACATACTGAGGGAGAATCAGAGATCTCAGACACGAATGCCCCATCCCCCTCCACGAGTGTCCTGCGGGTTTGCCTGATCTGTGCTGGGGAGGTCATTACCTGCTGTTCCCTTCACCTGGGGTAGCTCTGTAGGTTGTGATCTTGCTCCATGATCTTGCTTGGCACAACGCAGAGACCAAGTCGGGCTGAGCGTGGACTCAAGAGAGCTCGGGCCAAGGCAACCTTTTCCAAACCAAAAAAATGAGGGACCATCAAAGACCGTCACTGGGAGCGCCAGCCGTGGATGGAAAGGCCCCTTTGGAAGTGCCTGGAATCAAGTCACATCAGGAGTTAGAAAGTGACTGTTGACCAGGGACAACAGGCAGTCTCTGCACTTGGGCCTTCTACAGGGTGGAGGGACGGTGCTGCTTCCAGCTGACGGGTGGGGTCTGGGAGATGGCAGCAGGGCTGTTGGAAGAATTCCACATTCCTTCTGCCCATCCCTTCCCTCGGTCAGATAGTCTCTCTCTCCCCTTTCCCCATGTGACAGTCGCTGTCACAGAAAAGCCTTTGACAAATATTAGTGCAACCTGAACTTGGCGACAGTACCTCTTGTTTCTAGCACCATCCCAGGGCTTGGTGAGGCCAGTGCGTTGGTGCCTGGCACCCTGCGGAGATTTATGGAATTCCAGAACTGGGAGGGACCTCACAATGCGTATTGCCCCACCTCCCCTCTTGGGAGAGGGGACCCAGCACTGCGGCCGCCGCCCCCCCGCCCGCCCCCCCCACCTCGGCGAGTCCGCTCCGGTTCTCCCCATCACTTGAGTCCTTTTCACCTCAGCTAGTATATAAAGAGCTATTTAGGTGTCCCAAGCTTCTAAACAGTGGACGCTGAACAAAACTCCTGTGGGTGGGACAAATCCTCAACCTTAATCTTGGCCCTTGAAGTGAGGACTGCTTGAATACAACGTGCTGTTTATGCAAATCCCATGCAAATCGGGGCAACTGGATTAACTAGGAGGGAAAAATCCCATGGTCTTTCTGAGCCTTCTCAGCACTCAGTGTTGGCCTCAGAAATGATGAGGATTTTTGTTTGTTTGTTTGTTTGTTTGTTTGTTTTTTACGTGCTGTTTTCTGTTTTTGGAACTTTCCTGTGCTGGTAGCCTCAGCCAGTAGAAAGCTGGTCTTCCAGCTTGGCTCTTCTGTGCACCAGGGCCTGGATGTGGGCAGGGAGGTTTGTTTTATGCGCTATCCACAGGGGCCTGTTGGAAGTGACCACACCTTTGCCAGGCTTGCCAAGGGCCCTGTAGGGGGTGAGCGTGGGGAAGTGGCTGGCAGTGGCCAGGGGACAGGGAGGGTCCGTTAAGGGACGTTGGCTCAGCCGAGGTCAGTGTGTCTCACCATAACCAGGATGGATAAAGAACCTTCCTTTGGGTGGGAATCTTGCCTTTGGAAGATCCTGAATATCCTACTTGAAAACACAGCCAGTGGCCATTTGACATCCTTGGAGACTCCAGCTCTGCCACTCGGCTTGCATATTTATGCAAAACACAATGCAAATGAGCCCATCGAGCCCTTTGTCTCTATCCTGCCAAGCTGGGAACCTGAGTCTCCCGACAGACTCCTCCTCCAGGCCTTTATCCTCTCCAGAAGAGTTTTCTAATTAGGACATGGAATCTGAATCTTTGCTCCTTCGGTGAAATTCAACTCAGTGAATAAGTGTACTGCACTTCTACTAACTGCAAACTATTATGTGAAGCGTTTGATGAGCTGCGAAGAGGAAAACAATTCTAAAGTTTTGTGCTTGAAGAGCTCATGATGTCTTTTCCCTTTCTGGTCAGTTTCATATTTAATTGCTTATTCAACAAACATGTGTTGAGTGCCTACTGTGAGCCAGGCCATCGGCTTGGCCCTGTGGACGCAGCACTGAGCACATATAAGAAAGTTCCTGCCCTCACGTGCTTACATCTTAATGGAGAAGACAGATGAAAAAAGGTAGTGACATATAAGAACAAGGAAATTACAGATTGTGGTGATGATTAGGAGAAAAATAAACAGGGTGACGTTTTATTATGACAGAAATGCATTATGGCCTTGTTTGGTAAGTCTTTATTACAGTGAAACCTAATTTTTAAATGAATTAAAAGCAGCCACAAAAAAGGCAAAGGGCAGAAGGCATTTTGGCTTATCACCTGGATCTTTGTTTATTTTAATTGAAATAATGGTGTTCCATTAGTCAGTGGATTCCATAAATATTTATCGAGCAGCTACTTGAGACAAGAGTGTTCTGGATCCCGGGGATTCATTCATGAACGAAGCAGACCAAGTGCCTGCTCTCACAGGGCTGGTGGAGCAGACCCCAAGCAAGTGCCTGGTGTGAGGTGGGAGGACAGAGAGAAGGAATGTGGAGCAGCGATGGTGGGCGCAAGCTGGCAGGGAGTGCCACGGGCGGCTGGAGCAACGGGGCTGATGCACTGGGTTGGCGGGGCTGGCGTGCTGTCAGTGAGGAAGAACGGGGATCGAGGCAACGGGTGGAGGCAAGCGGGGAAGAGGCTGAGCCGAGGAGAGGTGTCCAGAATCGACCATCAGTGCGGTGGGAAATCTTGGTGGGTTTCGAACAAGGGAGCGATCTGGTGAGGTGTTCGTTTTGTAAAAGAGGCCTCAGAGGTTGCTGTGCAGATATGGTGAGTGACAAGCGTGAGTGGAAGCTGGAAATACAGAAGGTTGTTGCAGATGTTTGGGCAAATGTCTTGCCATGATTCATTAGAGGAGCAACAGGGGGCCTGATGCGGAGAGCAAACCCAGTGGCATTGAGAAGGTGGAGCTCACCTGACTCTCCGAGGGCGTGGCATCAGGGTGTGATGAAAACGCAGACGTCAAGAAGGCCCGTGGGCTTTTTGTCTTGAGAGACTGAATGAACCGTGATGCTGCTCTGTGCTTGGGGGGAGGCTGGCAGGAACGGTTTGAAGGGAACGAAGAATTGTGGTGAAGACGCCTGAAGGCCGAGATGCCTCCTGGACATCCCCATGGAGGATGAGAATGTGCAAGTCTGGAGCCCAGAGCACATCGTGGGTGTCAAGGCAGTATCTGAACCCTTCTTCCGATGCATTTCCCACCATTTCATAAAGACGCTGGATGGAGGGAAGCGAGGCCTCTGCAGCTCATGGGAGGGGATGAGGGGCCATGTGTATCCTTTGCACCTTTCTGGGGCAGAAACGGCATGGCAGACCCTCAGATCTGCTCGTTGCCGGTGTCCTGACCTTCCAGGAATTTATTAGGCTTGTATCAAAGAGGTGACCTCCTGCAGACAGAGTGAGGGGATTTTAATTCTCATTTGAGAGAGGGCTTGGAGCCTCAGGTGTTTACTTCTGGAAGGGCCTGACAGGAGGCCAACCAGGTAGAAAGCAGTCTTATCTTTTAGGCCATAGCAGCTCCTGGCTTGCAGACGAGGAACCTGAGGCCTGGAGCAGAGATACGCTTTGATCAGGGATTGCACTGTTCGGTGAGATGCAGAACTGGGCCTTGGACCCTGGGTCTTATTTGCTTCTCACGGCATTCCTTTTTGTAGAGCCTTGCAGGCGAAGCCACTGTGGACGAGCCGTCCACAGCTGTGATGTAAGGGAGAAGCAGGCCCCCTGACATCCGCCCTTTGCGCCTCGACACGGTCTCAAGAAGAAGAGAAGCAGGAAGGCTCAGATAACACAACCTTAGTGGCTTTGCACGTTGCCTGTGCCGTCGAGTCTATGTCTCAGCTCACCTGCCACTCTGAACACAACAATAGATCAGACCACTAGAAACAAAAGGGAAACCCTGCTATTGTGGTGACAACAGAGTGTTTTCGTTTGCAGAGGTTTTCCTCTGCAAGGCTAGATCTCTCTGCGTGCCACTGCACTCCAGCCTGGGTGACAGAGTGAGACTCTGACTCAAAAAAATAAATAATGATGACAATAATAATAAAAAAGTCTGGATCTCTCTATTGGTTAAGGGGTGACGGATGTCCGTGCTGGCTCCCTGTGAACGCCCCTGCCCACCACCCTGTTTGTGAGGAGACTTCTTTAGATGTAAAGCGTCGATACATGGGTTTTCTGAGTAAAAGCTGGTTACGCTTGCGCTTAAAAGAGACCAAATACTAAACTGACATTATAAACACATGCAGTGAAACTTGATTGGGTACCGGTTAGGTTGCTGGATCATCCCAGTTGGCCTAGGATGGAGTTTCTCAGGCTCTCAGTGCTAAAACTGGGGCATGCCCGGAGGAAATGGGGACAGTTGTCACCTGACTTCCAGTTTAAAGTAAAAACAGAAACAAAAATTAAAACATACAGCTCTAGAAGACATTTTTGAGGCAGTTGGGGACTTTTAATGTGGGCTAGGCAGTGGTAAGTGATGCGCCATTGCGCCTTGAAGGCTATTTAGGGGAACACTGAGATTTGGGGTCTTTGAGAGGTGAAGTGCGGGGGCCTCAAATGGTTCAGCAACACAACACGACACGACAATCCAGACTCACACACATTCACACACATGGTGATAGAGAAAATACGACAAAAATATTAATAATTACTAAGGGTCACCTATGTGGATATATTTTTTCATTTCTTTTCCCCTGCGAGTTTGAAATATTTATACCAAAAAGTTGAGAAAATGCTTTTGAGGGAAAGTTCACACACTGCTGCCTCCTTGTTAAGGATAAGGTTTCTTGTGTAAATGGATATTTTGTAATTCAGTTCTTTGCCACAATTTGGTTGTGAAGATGCTAAGAGGGTGCATACAATCATATTTTACCAAGCAAAGACCTACTGAAGATGTGAATCAGACGTGGGAGAAACTTAAGACAAACCTCCACCCAATCAAGAAAATAAAATGAAGGAAGTGAGTGGGGTTAAGTGCTGGGAACAGCTTCTTAAAATAAAAGAAAAGCTTTAGAGGATTTAAAAATATATATAGTTACATTTATTAGTTAACTTAGAAAAAAACAACATCCTTAAGAATGGTGAGTGTTTCTTTTTAAAAAATATTATTTTAAGCCGGGCTCGGTGGCTCAGCCTGTAATCCCGTGCTTTGGGAGGCTGAGGTGAGTGGATTGCCTGAGCCCACGGGTTCGAGACCCGCCTGGGCAACTTGGCGAGACCTCATCTCTACAATAAATCAAAAAATCAGCCGGGCGTGGTAGCGCACGTCTGTAGTTCCAGCCACTTGGAAGGTTAAGTGGAAGGATCGCCGGAGCCCAGCAGGTCGAGGCTGCGGTGGCCGGGAGTGTGCCACTGCACTCCAGTCTGGGCGACAGAGTGAGACTACGACTCAAAAAAAAAATTATTTTAGATTCAGGGAGTATAAGTACATGTTTGTTACATGGACACATTGTGTAACGGTAGGGGTGGGGCTTCAGATCTCTCATTCCCCAGATAACGAACGTGACACCTAACAGGTAATTTCTGAACCCAACTCTCTCACTTTTTGCCCCCCCTTCATTGGTGTCCCCAGTGTCTATGATTTCCATCTTTGTGACCATGTAGCTCCTACATGTAAGTGAGAACATGTGGTGTGTGGTTTTCTGTTTCTGAGTCAGTTCTCTTAGGGTGATGATGTCCGGCTCCATCCTTGAGCTGCTGTAAAGAACATTATTTCATTCTCTTTTTGGCTGAGTAGTATTCCATGGGGTGTGTGTGTGTGTGTGTGTGTGTGTGTGTGTGTGTGTGTATCACATTTTCTTCATCCAGTCAAGAGTTGGTGGGCAATTAGGTTGGTTCCATGATTTTTGCTATTGTGACTAGTGCCGCGATGGACTTCTTAGTACAGGTAAGCCTTTTTTAATGCAAAGATTTCATTTCATCTGGGTAGATCCCTAGCAGTGGGATTGCTGGGTTGAGTGATAGTTCTATATTCTACTCCCTGAGACATCCCCATGCTGTTTTGCATAGAGGTTGAACTAAGTTGCAATCCCACTACCAGTGTCTGAACACCGCCGGGAAGAACTTCTAGGGAGGAGGACAGACTTTCAGGGCTCATGCAGGAGGCAGAGAGACATGACATGACATCAATTGCTCTTCATGCCGCTTCTGCAGTAAAGGGGTACAGTCAAGGGGGGGCAGTAGAGAGAGAATGGGAGCTGACATGTAGGGGAAGGACAGCATCCGTGGGAGGGGTGGGACGAGGGCCTGGGCGGGGACAGGAGTGATCCCCTTCCTTGAAATAACTAAAGGTAGTCATGGCTTCAAAATAACTGCAATTGCTTTTTTAATACCTGGCACTTAATGGGAACTTAAAAAAAAAAAAAAAAAAGCTAGCCAAGGCATTTAATTAAGCAGACTAGAACCTCAAGGTCACTAGAAAGGCATTTGACTTTGCGAGACAGAGAATCGCAGAGAAAATTCACCAAGTGTAGGCCCAAAGGTAAGATCAACACGGGGACCCAGGAGTGCAACGTTGGTGTGAACGTTTCCAAGTTATACTCATTTGGGTGTTTCTTTTAAAAGATATGCGCAGCTGAATACAATTTTGATTTGAACTTTTAAAAAAAGAAGTAAAAACTTGTCCTTCTGATCCTATTTTCAGATTAAAGATGAGGTAGCCACTCAATAAAACTTGAAGGATCTTCTCAAGCCGTGGGCAATGGAGGCAAAACATTGCTGCTCTCCTGATTGTGTAATTTTGCAGTGCAGGCGAAGGACACCAAAGGGGACAGCACATGAATTTGGTCAGGAACTATTCGAGATCAGGCAGACCCGTGAGGGAATCCTCACTTCATCTGCTCACTGCCTGTGACCTCAGGCCAGCTACTTTATCTCTCAGTTTCTGTTTCCTCATCTGCAAAATGAGAGAATAATGGTATATTCTTTTATTTATTTATTTCCGAGTCGGCGTCTCACTCTGTCACCCAGGCTGGGAGGCCATGGCATGATCACGGCCCCTGCAACCTTGACCTACTGGCCTCAAAGGATCCTTCCGCCTCAGCCTCCCAAGTAGCTGGGACTATAAGCGCACGCCATCACGCCTGGCTCATTTTTTGATTTATTGTAGAGATGAGGTGTTGCCACGTTGCCGAGGCTGGTCTTGAACTCCTGTGCTCAAGCAATCCTCTTGCCTCAGCCTTCCAAAGTGCTGGGATTACAGGCATGAGCTACTGTGCCCTGCTGAGAATAATGGTGTATTCTTCATAGAGTTTGTGTCATTTAAAAGTGCCCGTGCAGGTAAAGTAATTAGCATAATGTCCAAAGTACCAAGCCTTCAATAAATATCACCAAATATTATGTCACTTGCTGCTAATAAAAGAGGGAACAGGACTGATGAACTGTATTAAACTTGCATCCCTAGACGTATCTCCCCGCCACAGAATAATCTCAACATGACAGAGAAGTGGACTAAACCCAGGAAAACGTACTCTGAGGACCACTCTTCTGTGAGAACTTCTTTAAACACAAGCATTCTTCTGGACTACGACCTTGGTTAAATATTTGACTCTTAACACACAGTATTTTTTTTTGGTCTGAAACCACATGCTCTCATTTAGAAGGACTTGAAAATGTCCGTGGTCTTGGAATTTGGGGTTAAGTCCTGGGAATGAGGGGAATGAGAACTCAGGACTGAAACGAAGGTAGTCTGGGATGAGAAAAACAGAGAAGTAATATGCTGGCCCTGCTTGGGAATACCTGGCCCCGAGCACTCACTACGGAGGGCAGGTGAGTGAGGAAGGACTCCGGGACACTTTATGGAGCATAATAACCATCGCAGCTGTGCAAGCAGAGATCAAAGATCAAATCAAATTTCAAGCTGCAGGGACCTCAATCCGATCACCTGCAGAGGTCAGGGAAAGGAATTTTTCTTCCCTGAAGAGCCCCAAGATTGGCTGAATTCCCAACAGGGGGTTTGGCACTGCCTTGAAGGATCACATTACTGGCTACTGCCCAGAAGCAAGGGGACAGGGCCTTGGGTTGATGGGACTGGTGGGGCCAGTGTATTGTTCTCAGGCAGAGTGTCTGCCAAACAGAATGGAGCAACTCGCAGAAAGCCCAGGGACTCGTATCCGGGGGCTCCAGCGTGGTCAGTGATCAAAAGTCTGCCTTTGAGGGTCCACTGTCAAGGTAGATACCTTGAATGCTAAATGTGGAGGCCTTTGCGGTGTTATGTTGGTTTCTGTTGCCTTCTCCTTTGAAACGAAGCATAGCACTGATCAGCCCAGGCTGAGATGGGACTTCTGCCAGGAGGAGGATGGGCAGTTGACTTGTAGAGCCATCTGCACGGTTTGCACACCACCCCCCTTAGATCTGCCCACCCCGTGCCAACCCAACACACACACAAAAGAAGGGAGCTGATGCCGGGAAGCCGAGGCTGTGCCCAGCTTTGTGGACACTTGTTCAGTATGCTGTGTTAGAGACGGCTCCATCTGGTCGAAATGAACCCCTGGCATCTCTGCACAGTCAGAGAGAAGCAGGTGGCCTCCAGCGTCAGCTCCGAAAGGCTCTGTGGAACTATCTGAACTTGGATCTTCAACTTCGGTCCTCTCTCTCTGCCTTGCCTCTCCCCACTCCCACTTGGTGATGTTCGACATTGGGGGGAAAACAGGAAGATTGCTTGCGGGGGGGTGGGGGGGTGGGGGGGTGGGGGGGATTTCATGTGACGCTACATA
>CAUYQG010115226.1:0-10604 GCA_963574415.1 Tarsius wallacei | reverse complement strand
TTGGGAGGCAGAGGCGAAAGGATTGCCTGAGCTCAGACCAGCCTGATCAACATGGCGAGATCTCGTCTCTACAATAAATTAAAAAATTAGCTAGGCATGGTGGCGCACACCTATAGTTCCAGCTACTTGTAAGGCTGAGGCAGAAGGACAGCCTGAGCCCAGCAGGTTGAGGCTGCAGTGGCCATGAGCAGTGTGCCACTGCACTCCAGCCTGGGCAACAGAGTGAGACTCCAACTCAAAAAAAAAAAAAAGAAAAGAAAAGAAAAGAAAAATACCAGGTGGAAGACGTCAAACAAATTACAATTGCACAACAAGCCTACAATTCATGTTGGTGACTTTTTCAAACGTTACCACACGTAAGAAAAATATAAGATATGACAATATGATTTGTCATAAAGTAAGTTTCTCAATGTACAAAATAACATTATAAACCAAATATCATTACAGTAAAATGATTGGTTCCAACACTTTTTAATATGAAGTGATTCATTTTTCACTATTTTGTAAAAAAAGTGAGGTCGAGTAGCCGGTGATTCACGAGATATCTCTCAGTACAAAGGGTTACTATTCCCTATTTAAATGCAATGTAGGAAAAAATGCTAAGAAACGTGAAAAAGATAAACTCCAGATTTGCCATATTGGATCAGATTTTTGAGAGTGGGGGGAAACCCTGTGAAATCATTTTCTATTTTATAGGTGAAGTAACAGAAGCAACTTATGAGCATGGAAAGAACTGAAATTCACAATATAATATTTTCCCCCCAAATTACCCATTTTAACAAGTCTACAATAGACATTTTAGTTCAACACATATAAGATACATGTGTATGATATATTAATTGGACCAGACTGCAATGCTGAAGAGTTTAAATGAATGTGTGAATTCTGAGTGTAGTATATACGTCAATGGAAATGAGAAGTGGCCCATGTGCCCTTTAAGAATGGCAAAATTCCACTAAGTAATTTGTTTCCTTAGTGTATCTCTTTAGAGGATGGTCTAAGTTTGACAGATCAACACTCTGGCTCCACATGGCATTTCTTTCTTTTTTTCTTTCTTTTTTTTGTCAGATTCTTACTCTGTAGCCCAGGCTGGAGTGCAGTGGCACGCTGCTCCCGGCCACCGCAGCCTTGACCTTCTGGGCTCAGGTGATCCTTCCGCTTCAGTCTTCTAAGTAGCTGGAACTACAGGCACGTGCCACCATGCCCAGTTAATTTTTTTATTTATTGTAGAGATGAGATCTCGCCAAATTGCCCAGGCTGGGCTCGAACCTGTGAGCTCAGGCAATGCTCTCACCTCAGCCTTCCAGAGTGCTAGGATTATAGGTATAAGCCACAGCATCTGGTCCATGGCATTTCTTACATAGATGATTAGTTAAGTTCACTATTAACTAACGTCCCTGAAGATAAGAAAACATGTATAGGTTGAGTATTCGTTATCCAAAATGCTTGGGACCAGAAGTGTTTCAGAATTCAGATTTTTTTTTTGAATTTTGGAATACTTAAATATACAGAATGAGATATCTTGGGGATAAGATTCAAGTCTAAACATAAAATTCATTTACCTTTCATATATACCTTATACAGCCTAGAGGTAATTTTCTACAATATTTTAAGTAATTTTGTGCATGAAACAAAAGCTTGTAAACATTAAATCATCAGAAAGCAATGGTGTTACTATCTTGGCCACCCATGTGCTTGTTTGGCACCACCATCATTCTGTGCACAGAAAGATCTGTATACACAAAGATCTGTAGCTGAAGGGGACTAGGAGGGTCTTTTTTTCCCTTGTGGAAGCTGAATAAACTTGTGTGCTGTGTGTCTGCATTTTGACTGCAGCGCATCACATGAAATCAGGTATGGAATTTTCCACTGTGGCATCATGTCATTGCTCAAAAAGTTTCAAATTTTGTGGCATCTCGATTTCAGATTTTTGGATTAGGGATGCTAAACCTGTCTATGCTAACGTCCTGTTTTCAATCTGGTAGCTTAGTAAAAGGACTACTGCTCATTTGAGGACTGCCGGTTTACTAAAACAGTTTGTAAAAGAGGCATAAATCTTAAAGTAGTGGAATAGAAGAGTATATATATAACATCAATTTCATTTAAACAAAAATCCATTTTAAGCAGCTTGCATTGGACCAAAAACAAAAAATTCATAAAGAAATAACAGTTCTCAAATTAAAATTTATATACTAAGAAAGATCAGATGGAGGGAAGGACAAAAAGTATAGTATACTCAATATTGAAAATTTAATATTTAAAGAGAACACAAATCACTTTTAATTTCATGGATATTTACCTTACATCAAGCATTTCTCTAGCACCCAGTCCACATTTAGATGGTCTATAAGAGTGTGTGGGAGGAAGGGCACTGGATCTACTCACTTTTACAAAAATTATAGCTGCCCATTCAGTCCCAAAGGCACAAGTGAATAAAATAACATTACTATGAAGTCCTGCTCTAAAAGCAAAGAAAAATCTGTAGGACAGAGTAGTACTAAAGAAATAATTAACAAGCAATGTGGTTTATGAAGAAATACCTTAGCTTAGCTGACATCACAGAAACCATGGGAGTTTGTCTTATGATTCCCACCCAAAACAAGTTGGATACTTCCCAAGTTAAATAACATTTCTTGTTTATTACTCCTAGATATCACACTTTTTTTAAGCTTCAAACTAGAAATACATAAGCCAGTGTAAAATGCAAGCTGGTAGAGAGGCTTAAGACCTACTGATTTAAAAAAAAAAAAAAAAAAAAAAGATCTCAATGACTTTCTTAAAGCAGAAAAGGAAAAGTGTTTGTTTTTCAACCTATCATTACAAGGAAGAAAGGATATTAAAAATCCTGGCTGGGTGGCTCGTGCCTATAGTCCCAGCACTTTGAGAGACCAAGGTGAGAGGACTGCCTGAGCCTACGGGTTTAAGATCAGCCTGGGCAACCTCATCTCTATAATAAATCAAAAACAACAAAAAAAATCCTGCTTGTAGGATAGCATGTGTGTGTGCATTCCCTTCCTTCCAGATGTATTTGTTTGTTTCTGTCTCTCCCTCTCAAGGTATGATGTGTGTGTGTGTGTGTGTGTGTGTGTGTGTGTGTGTGTGTGTGTGTGTGTGAGAGACTTTTTTTCCCACCTCTCTCAATCTTGGTCACTCTATATCCTCTCTCCTTCATGTCACTCTTGCATTTAGTTTCTAATCACTGATATTCAGAAAGAAAGCATTTTATCAGGTTGTAGTCTGTGGCAAAGTGAATTACAAAAATAATCACAGAATGAGAACAAGAATAAAAAATTATTCAATCAGTCAAAAATTAAAGCAAATTAAAGCCATACATTTTCAACTTTCTTTAAGTTGCCTAAACGTATATACATGCCATATACACAAGGTCTTAATAAACTCAATGGGCTCTTCTCACTCATAAGGTGACCTTGAACAACTATAATGCTATAAAAAATTAATTGGCAGTAGCAGAAAACTGTCAGGGGAAGGGGGGTGGGACTGGCAGTTGGGGAGAACTGCTAGGGGAGGGAGGGGCATACCTCATCAACAAGGGTACCTGCATGATCAATGTTTGTATACCTAACCCCGAATTGTACCCCACATCTTTATAATAAATAAATAAATTAAAAAAATATATTTGAGTAATTATACTGAAATTTAAAACAATAAATAAATAAACTCCATGGGCTCAATCTAGTGAGGGCTCAACAGACTTTATATTCTAAACATCAGGTGCACTGAACATGTATCATGCTTTTTGTCTGCTTGAGCTTCCTTTGCCTTCTGATTTCAGAAGATCAAGCACTTCTCCACATCTTCAGTTTGAGAATGTCACTCATCTTATGATTTCAGAAGGTCAAACACTTTCCCATATCTCCTATACATCTAGGATGTGTGCTTTGCCAAACACACATGTGCAGCGCAGACTAGGAAGGGCAAACTAGCAAGCAGGAGAAGCAGAGAGCAGAAGGAACTCATTCTCACACTAAACGGTGGAGCAATTTCAGCAAGGTCAAGTCCAGGGCAGAGGTGGCAGCATTTAGAGTCATCCAGAGCCAGCAATGTCACTGGGGCAGGCTGTGGCGTCTGTCTGTCTGTCTCTAGATGGTACTGGCACCCTCATGGGAATCGTTGTGCAATGTGATTTGAAGCATTGTTTCTGGCTGCTTAGCCCTGAATCTGGTTCTCTAATCCTCACAACAATTTGATGAGCCACTGAGCTCTACCCAATATCCCTTTAAAATTGATGATATACTTGAATGTTTTTTACTACCTCCAAGAATTCTGACTGGCACATCAGATAGGTACAAAATCCATTCTCACCTGCCTCATCCCCACAGGAAAAAAAAAAAAGGCAATTTTCAATCTCTCCAAAGAAATATAAAAAATACTGTTCACTTTCAACCAATGTCTTTATCCTAGGAAGTCTTAGAAATTTTACTTTAATAAATTATGAATAATCATTTTCCTTACTTAGAAAGTAAGATCTAGGCAAATTTAGATTTACTTCAAAGGAACACTGTCAAGGAGAGGTGATGACACAGGAAAACAACTATATGCAAGGAGTAGCTTCCAATGAGGTCGTCAATTACCCCCCAGCATGTCAGAAACTAACCTATGTATTCCCACCAGCTTTCTCCCACCTGCAGATTTTTCACTTGAGGGTCTATAGCCAAGGAGGCCCCCAACCAGGGTCATTTTAAGTTTAAAATATTTTAATTATTATCAAAAGGTCATATATATTTCTCATATAACTCAGTAAAATATCTAAATTGCAAAACTATTCAATTCTCTGTTAAAACAGTACATAGTAAGCCTGTGCCCAATTGTCATGGGCTGATACATACTCTTCCTCTGCCAGATTCCTCTGCAGGTCTGTATTATAGACCTTCCTCTCTCTAAAAAGACTATCACTTTTTTTCTTTCTTTCTTTCTTTTAGTTTGACCATAAAAATAAACTACCACTTTAAAAAAAAAAAAAAAGCCTTTAGGTCAGTCACAGTGCCTCATGCCTGTAATGTCAGCACTTTGGAAGGCCGAGGTGGGAGGATCGCTTGAGTCAAGGAGTTTGAGACCAGTCTGGGTAACATAGCGAGAACTTGTCTGTACAAAAATACTTAAAAATACACACACACACACACACACACATACACACACACATATACACACATATATTCTTAAAAAGGAATATATATGGCCTTTTGATAATAATTAAATATTTTTTAACTGAAAATGACCCAGGTTGGGAGGCTCCTTGGCGATGGACCCTAAAATGAAAAAAGAAAGTACTTGGAAATGTATATTGGCGTTTAATGTATATTCAAAGTACTAAAGTCATAGGGAAAAAACCCTAACTTTTGGCAGTGATTTGTGGAAGAAGAAAAAAAGTCAGGATTTTAGGGTTCATGATGATTATCATGCTATATCATAACACAGAAGTAGCAACTGTCTTGAGAGCTAAGCAACTTACCCAAGGAACCTATCTTCTGATTCCTACCTGAGTGATATTATTAAGATATCTTCATCTTGTCCTTCAAATAAGCTGAAATATTATTGAATACCATATGGCATTATTCCTGGATTTAAAATAACAAAAAATAGTAAGTCGAAGGCAAGTGACTTCAAAACCCAACTGTTTGTATTCCTTCTCATATAAAGTTTCAATTTATAACAGTTAATAAATAAACTGGACTTATCAATACACAAAGTCATCAGGGAAACTAAAAATTTTTCATAGTATCCATACATTCCTTTCTACATAACATCCAGGTTGTGTTATAAAGTAAAATCATTTTGCCTCTGTGCTAAGGTCTATTTCATTAATCACCAATTATAACATACTGGTTATTTACTGCATGCCCTTGGAATACGTAGCTAAACACCATGAATTTAAATTAATGCCAATTAACATAATTTTTTTTCTGGTCACAATCCACCTACTTCATAAAAGGATACCATACTCCCCTAGGAAAAAGTTATTTTGCTTTGGTCCTTACACTAAATATAGTGGGAGCTTTCTACTCAGCGGACTAAGAGGAAAACGTTCACACAAAATGTAACTCTTCTTAAATGACACATGTCCAAGTCAGCCTTACAAACTAGTCAATGTGTTTTAAAGAGACCTGGAAGAAACAACGCTAAAAAAAAATGTAAGGCTAGTTCTGAACTACTACCCTGTTATGAAGAGTAATTTATGCTACAAAATAACAGTAACAGCCAAAATCTTCCAAAAACAAATAAATGGAGCCAACAGACTTCTAACAAAGTAAGGTGCAAGAACAAAAAGTACATGAAATCCAAAAGAGAACAGAGAGAGAGGATGTGTATAGAGACAAAAGAAAGTTTACAGCAGGGATGACAAACTCAAGACATGTACTGCTATTTCTCTTCCTTAAACTGGCAAACATGGGTAACAGATGACAGCTCTGTAGAGTGTGGTGAAGGCCTAAGAAACCTCTAGATTGCTATTACAAAGCAGTGGGAGTTGTCAGAGCAAATAAAACACTGTCATCCCTGGTTTAGACTGACTGAATGAAGGCTGCAAGGAAAACTCATTATGGAGGAAAAGAGTATAAGGAAAAACAGTAAGAACAGTAAATATTTACTGAGCTATTTTTTATTTTACTTTTTTAGGTTACATATATCGATTCACTTAATCCTCAAAACAAACTACATAGCAACTGATGTTATGCCCACTTTACAGATGTAAAAAACCCCGAGATCCACAGAATTTTAAACAACCAACTTGCCAAAGTCATACATATAAGTGGTGAAAAAGGGGCTCTAACATGGATCTGAGCAGTTTGCCACACCTTTCTTTGTAATGGACACTGGAATTCAACAACTGACCTAACTCTCTATTCATCCCCATGTAAATCTACCAGTTCAGAATTTTTTCAATTAAATTTTTATTACCAGCTGGCTCGGTGGCTCAGCCTGTAATCCCGCGCTTTGGGAGGGTGAGGTGAGTGAATTGCCTGAGCCCGCGGGTTCGAGACCTGCCTGGGCAACATGGCGAGACCTCATCTCTACAACAAAAATTTAAAAAATTAGCCAGGCGTGGTAGCGTGCGCCTGAAGTTCCAGCTACTTGGAAGGCTGAGGTGGAAGGATCACCGGAGCCCAGCAGGTTGAGGCTGCGATGGTCAGGAGTGGCCACTGCACTCCAGTCTGGGTGACAGAGTGAGACTCCAACTCAAAAAAAAAAAAAAAGAAAGAAAGATAGAAACAGATCATGTAATGTAGATATCCAGTATAGAGAAACCTGAAGAATTATACAGAATTATTCACAGGTGTCAAGACACAGGAGTAATTAACTCTGCCGGGGGTACTCAGAGAAGTTACACAGAAGAAGAAATACCTCAATTGCATCTTGAATAGCAGACTTTGACAGAAGTTCCTGGCCAACAGTTTCTCTCCCAAAATCATTCCCTGTAGAACAGCCAGGCTCTCACCGCCATGAAAAGTGCCACAGTGGAAACACAGAGTATGGGCTTAGCATGGCAGTACCATCTCAGTCAGGTGTGTTAGGGAGAGGGACCGCCAGGGGTATAGGGAATCAATCAAACCCCTACCAACACAAGAGAAGCCAGTATTAAAGTCCATTTATCAAGCTTAATTTTATAGCTAATATGGCTATAAAATCACTTTTATTTGTTTGGAATACCTGTAAACTCCTAATAAATAAAACAATACATATATATAAAATTCATTCATTCATTCATTTATTTAGAGTCAGAATCTCAGTCTGTCGCCCAGACTGGAGTGCATGGCACACTCACAGCCACCCCAGCGTTGATCCTTCCACCTCAGCCTTCCAAGTAGCTGGAACTACAGGTGCACCACCATGCCTTTTTTTTTTTTTTAAACTTGTAGAGACATGGTCTCACCAAGTTGCCCAGGCTGGTCTTGCACCCGCAGGCTCAGGCCAATCCACTAGCCTCGGCCTCCCAAAGTGGTGGGATTACAGGCTGGGCCAGAGACCGGTCCATTTTATTTATTTAATTAGAGTCGGGTGTCACTCTGCCACTCAGACTGGAGTAGAGTGGCACAATCATGGCTCACCTCCTGAGCTCCTCGGCTTCCCAAATAGCTGGGATTGCAGACTTGTGCCACCATTCCCAGCTATTTTTTATTTTTTTAAGTTAGAGTCTCACTCTCCCGCCCAGGCTGGAGGGCAGTGGCACGCTCACAGCCACCGCAGCCTCGACCTGCTGGGCTCAAGCAATCCTTCTGCCTCAGCCTTCCAAGTAGTTGGAACTACAGGCATGCGCCACCATGTCTGGCTAATTTTTTTATTTATTGTAGAGATAAGGTCTTGCCAAGTTGCCCAGGCTGGCTTCGAACCTGTGGGCTCAGACAATCCTCTCATCTCGGCCTCCCAAAGTGCTGGATTATAGGTCTGAGCCACCGTTTCAGCCTTAATTTTTTATTTTTTATTTTTTTTGGAGCCAGGTCTCACTATATTGCTTAGGTTTATCCCAAACCCCTGGGCTCAAGGGATCCTCCCACCTTGGCCTCCCAAAGTGCTGGGATTATAGGTGTGAGCCACCTCTGCTGAAACCTAAATTTAAAAACAACAACAAAGGAATAGGGGAGAGGGGAGGGGAAATCGATCTTCAGTTAAGTATGCTGACCTTGATGTCTTCCTAACATCTCACTTTAAAAAATTAAAGTAGTTTTGGCCAGGCTCAGTGGCTCAGCCTATAATTCCAGCACTTTGGGAGGCCAAGGCGAGTGGATTGCCTGAGCAATCCAGACAACTTGGCAAGACCTCATCTCTACACTACATCAAAAATTAGCCTGGCGTGGCAGCCCGCACCTGTAGTTCTGGCTACTTGGAAGACTGAGGCGGAAGGATCGATGGAGCCCAGCAGGTCGAGGCTGCAGTGGCCGGGAGTGTGCCACTGCACTCCAGCCTGGGTGACAGAGTGAGGCTCCATCTCAAAAAAAAAAAAGTTAAAGTAGTTTTTAGAAGAATAAAACCCATAGGATAAAGAGAATGGGGAAAAGCACAAGAGCAAGTGAGAGGCATCAATAACATTTTAGAAGCTAGAGAAGGAAAAGAGTAGTAACTAACCTATCAAGACCAAGAAAGCTGAAACCTAAACCTGATAGGGAGAAACAACCAGGAAGCAAACCGACAGACAGAAAGTGGAATAATAGTTGCCAAGAGCTGGGGGAGGGAAGCCTGAGCAGTTATTGTTTAACGGGTCCCAGGTTTTAGTTTGGGATGATGAAAAAGTTCTGGAGATGGATAGTGGTGATGATCGCAGAACGAAGGTTAACATACTTAATACCACTGATCTGTACACTTCACAATGGTTACAAAGGTAAATTGCATGTTATTATATTTTACTACAATTAAAAAAAAAGACAGCAGCAAGCTGACTCATGCTACAGAGATTCAGGTATCAGAGGCACAGAGAAGACAAAACGCAGGGTGGGGCTGGAAACCAGATGACTGGATGAAAACTAATATAAGTACCTCATCTCCAAAACCAGTCTTCTCCTCCATCCCTGATAAAAATCTGGAGATGTACCTCTAGAGAGGGTGAACCAGAGACTCCGAACTCAGGAGCACAAGTCACAATTGAAGCAACCCAAAATGCCTTACTGAAAAACAGGAGAACTGTGTCAAATTCTGTTAAGGATGCAGAAAATGGAGCTGACAGATTATTTGATGTGTCCAAACATACTGAATGCTACTTTCTTTCTTTCTTTTTTTTTTTTTGAGTTGGAATCTCACTCTGTCGCCCAGACAGGAGTGCAGTAGCATCAACCTGCTGGGCTTAGGCGATCCTTCCGCCTCAGCCTTCCAAGTAGCAGGAACTACAGGCACGCACTACCAAGCCCGGCTAATTTTTGACGTATTATAGTCTCGCCAAGTTGCCCGGACTGGTCTTGAATCCGAGGGCTTAGGCAATCCACTCGCTTCGGCCTCCCAAAGTGCTGGGATTACAGGCTGAGTCACCGAGCCCGGCCGAAAACTACTTTGGATTGGTCAGATAACTGCAGATGAATTAATAGGCATAAGTACAAAAAACTTTAAACTAGGATAATTATCTGGGAAAACGATAAATTGAACAAGAAAGGAAATATAGTGAATTTTGTGACTCAGCTGTAAAAAATATTTGCATAGTCACGATAACGTAAATAATAAGTAATTGACCCCCCCCAAAATCTGATATCCTATAAAAAGGAGATGAGAAAATGGGAAGGGCATATATATGCTTAAAGATAGTAGAAAGCTTAAGATAACTAATCCTCATCTTTCTTAGAAGGAAGTTGATAACTACTGACTAAAATGAAAAACCAAGCCGGGCTCGGTGGCTCAGCCTGTAATCCCGCGCTTTGGGAGGCTGAGGTGAGTGGATTGCCTGAGCCCACAGGTTCGAGACCCGACTGGGCAACTTGGCGAGACCTCATCTCTACAATAAATCAAAAAATCAGCCGGGTATGGTAGCGCATGCCTGTAATTCTGGCTACTCAGAAGGCTGAGGCAGAAGGATCGCCGGAGCCCAGCAGGTCGAGGCTGCAGTGGCCGGGAGCGGCCACTGCACTCCAGTCTGGGCGACAGAGTGAGACTCCAACTCAAAAAAAAAA
>CAUYQG010115225.1:0-13137 GCA_963574415.1 Tarsius wallacei | reverse complement strand
TCTCTATAGTAAATCAAAAAATCAGCCGGGCGTGGTAGTGCGCGCCAGTAGTTCCAGCTACCTGGAAGGCAGAGGCGGAAGGATCGCCGGAGCCCAGCAGGTCGAGGCTGCGGTGGCCGGGAGCGGCCACTGCACTCCAGTCTGGGCGACAGAGTGAGACTCCAACTCAAAAAAAAAAAAAAAAGAAATCAGACTAGCTCTGGGATCTTTCCTGAGTGTCTAAAATCTGCTCATCTCTGCTCTTTGACCTCTCCCCTTATTTTCATTGCAGACAGTTACATTTACTGCAGCTTGGGTTTCTCCTTTTGGGCTGTAGCCGGAAATGTCTGCTGCTTAGTTCCCTTTGTTTCAGTGCAGGGGAGTGGCTTTGTCTTCTGTTTAGTGACGTTACTTTGGGAACCGAGGTGGAGGCTGCTGGTAGGTGGGCAGGGCAATGCAAGTCTCTGCCTGGAGAATGGCTGAAGTGGTTGTTTCACTTTCACGGATCCTTTTTCTCCGCTCGTTTGGGTCCCTGGGCAATCCACTATGATGGACTATGGTGGCATGGGAGGCACTGGGGATCAGCTGCTCAGCTGGGTGCTCTGTCTGGGACACTACCAGCGGGCTGGGGTGGAGGCGGGGGTTGTGGTTCCCTCCTCTGGAGCTGAGAGCCTCCAATCAGCACCTCCTAATGATATGCACTTCCTTAACCCAGAGCTCCAGAGTTCCAGAGCTCCAAAGCTCCAAAGGGCAGGCAGTGAGCGGCGAAAGTGTCCCTGGATTCCTGGATTGCTCACAGCGTATTTCAGTCAGAAATGGAATCAGTTTCTCTGAGGGGCGGGTGCCCAGAGCCTTCCAGGGTGACCAGAGGCTTGGTCTGGGTAAGAAGATATAGGCAGGGAGGGAGCTGAGACCTGAGACTTCCCGCTCGGTGAGGGAGCAGCCGGGAGCACAATAGCCGGCCCTACATGGGACCGAGGGTCCCAGGCCTCAGACCAATGTGGCTGGCAGTGGGCAAGGGGGTGGGGGGAAGGAAAGCAAGAGTCTTTTGGGGGAACTCACATTCGGAGAATCTCACAATTCCACCTATGCCATCGCCATCTTACCCGGAAGCCTATTTAAATCTTAATCCCTTGGCATCACTGTCTCCTCTGTTGTAAAAGGTAGAACTGGACTTGGATACTGTCTGAGATCCCTGCTGGCCCTCACATCTAGGGCTCCTCCCACATTGCATCCACTTCTCCCTATAGGACTGGGACATGGAGTTATCAGGGCATGTGTTTCTCTGCAGAGGGTCCTCTCCTTCCTACTGCAGTCTCTTTCTAAGTGTGTGTGTGACTGATGCTGAGCAGATCCCTTACTGGGAGGTGTGGAAAGCCATCACACCTCCAGACAAAGGGGATCAGGAATAAAGTGGCTGATAAAACCTGCGCTGGTTGGAGGAGGACAGGGCCCCTCTGGTGACTGGGCAAAGGTAGGATTTCTGTGTCCTGCACTCATGCTGACTGTAAGTTTAGGGTTATTTTTTTCTATCTTGTGGATATCACTTTTCCCTTCAGCCAGCCTGAAGCTCAGTCACCCTTCAACCTCACCCTCTCCATGAGAGCTCAGTTTGCCCCTGAGTCTATTACCACTTAAGAACCCCTCCAGACTCAGCTATCACAGGACCCAGCAAAGACTCTGATTTTTTTTCTTTTTCTTTCTCTCTCAGATACTAAGCAATGCTGGAAATATGAAAAGCATGAATGTATCTCACAAAATGTAGCTTTTCCACCTGATGAACAAAACTAAAACAGCAAATCATGTTAAAGGCCAAGCACAACACTGGAAAGATCCTTTGCTGAGAACTAAATTTCACAACAACAAAGGGCTCTGATGATTTTTAATCCAACAGTTTGCTTTAATTACAGAAATCACAGTCTTTCAAGCTCCAATTGTGCTAAATGTCCAAGGAGATCAAAGCCTAGATTGACAAACCCTACAGAGAGATCTTAGTCCTGATCCACTCGATTCCCAACCTGTAGAGAACAGCTGGCTGGAGTAGCTTGCAGAAGATAGACAGCAGGACAGACTAAACACTCTTTGGCTGCAGATTGGAAGTCCTAGGAGTAGACAGTCTCAAAAATGCAGTGTTCTTGCTGAAAATGTTTAGCCTGAGTTTAATCATGAGCTAATTATCAGACAACTTTAGAATGCAGACCATTGATCCAAACAGGAGATCTATCCTCTATGAACAAATCAGTATAACCACCATCAGTAACAACAACAAAATCAGGAGATATTTTGGGTCCAAAATGGCAAATAAGTATACCTAAGTAATCTTTTTTACTTTTTTTGAATCCAAAATGTCTCTTGTCAGCTTTATCATTGTTGTTGACAGTGGTAACATTGATTTGTTTGTAGAGGACAGGTCAGCTCTACATTGGCTCAATGGTTTACATTCTAAACTTGTCTGATAATATCCTCACGACTAAACTCAGCATAAGTGTTTTGCCAAGATCACCTCAAAGTGAAAGCTGTGAACTTCCTACTTCATCCCATCTATAAGCAAAGAACATCTCATTTGTCCATCACTGTTACTGGGATACTAGAATTGGTCCCTTGGTTAAGGAGGCATCTTGGTTAAGGAACAATAATATCTGTTCATACTAAAGACACATTGTTTATCACTATTAAGTAATTCAGAAAGTGGTGTTTTGAAAAAATAAAAACATCCTGTATTCTAACAATCTTCCTCTAAAAATGTTATCAATTACTCATTCCTGCAATGTGTTAATTAGTATATTTCTGTTTCTACATTGGAAATCTTCTATTTCACTTCTTTCTATATATTTGTATTTGCTGGCATTCTGCTATGAATACTCAGCTAATTTTTTGGCTTTTTATAGAGATGAGGTCTTGCTATGCTGCCTATGTGGTCTCAAACTCCTGGCTCAAGCAATCCTCCCACCTCAGCCTCCCAAAGTGCTGGGATTAAAGGTATGAGCTCCCACTCAGCAAGACAGGGACCTTATTGATGTTGTTTATTACTTCATTCCCTAGCTCTAGCCCTGGCTTAGAGAAGGCACCCATATATTGGATGAAGGTATGAATGAGTGAGTGAATTCTCTCAATGATTCTGTGGGATAACTCCAGTTTACAAATCAAGTGACTATTTCTACTCTTCAATTTGCAGATGAGATGACTGAGACTGAGAGAAGTTAGGAACTTGTTCAAAATCACAGAGCCAATAAGTAGTAGATCCAGAATATGAACTCAGGAAAGCAGATTCAGAGCCACTGGGCTCCAGTGTCTTTCCTGTAGATACTGCACATATGTACAGTCCTGGTGGTAATGCCAAGTTATTTTAAGTAAGCAGTTTATGAAAATATTTCAAAATACCTCAAAAAGATTAGGTGTGACAAATGAAGACATGGCACACAAGCTAGTTTAAGATATAACCAAGCCTCCTGAAAAAAGCAGCACCTCTTCCTTTAATATACACAATTGAAGTTCAAAGCAATAGAAACTTTACTCATGTTATCTTCTAATTCCATCAATGCTTCCAGGCTCTTTGTGTGAGCTCATGCTGATTTACAACTATACTAAGTTATTCGATGGCTCTGGGCAACTGTGGCAGTGAAGGAGCAAATGCTTCTCCTAGCATTTGTTTCCACATTGAAGGCACTCAGTGTAACTCCTTACCTTTCTCTACCCCTTTACTCACTCAGCCCCAGGCAGACTGACGGACTCATCTTCATTGGTACATGGTGGAAGGGTAAGCCTGACATACTTGACTTAGCCCCTCCCTTCCTCTCCTAGGGAGACCCCTGCCTGCAGGAAGCCTGTTTTCACTTTTCACTCCTGTTTCTCCAAGGGTAGGCTCTTCCCCACCATGTAGCGATCTACTGAGTCCTGGTGTTGCCTGAGACAGTGAGCAAGTCTACCTAATTCTGGAGACTGGCTAGCAGGCCCAGTGGACTCTTGCCTTAAGTTCTCCACCTAAGCCTTTCTCAGTAATAAAGTTGATAAACTATCAAACTATCTGCTACTCTTTTTGTTTTATTTCTCAGTTTAGATTGAGATGGGAAAGGGGAGTGCTTCTCATTGGGCCCCCTTCAGAAGCCTCTATCACTACATATCCAGATAGTTGCCATTAAAGAAAATGAAAACAGAAGGAAACCTTATTGCAGCATGATAAAGGTCTGTAGTCAGACAGACATGAGATTTAAATCCTGACATAATCTCCTCCTCAAGGCATTTAAATTGAAACTCAGTTTCCTCACTGTAAAATAGGAATAATTTCTACATTTCAGAGCTCCATGAGAATTACAGGAAATGTATTTAAAGTGCCTGGTACATAGCAAGGCATCTATAAATGGCAAATACTACTTCTATCCTTAGGGAGGAGTGTTTATAAATATGGGAAAATCTATCTATATGGCTTTTGGTAAATGCCTAGTATTAGAGGGAATGTGATGATGAATGTATATGGCATTGGACTTAAAGTTGGATGGCTATTAAGGCTACATTAAGGTAAGCAATAGCTAAATATCCACTCAAAATACCCACTCAGACAGGCATTACAATTTTATGATTCTGAAAACAAGACAGAACCAAAAAATAACATTTCTTTGGCCTTGGTATATATGAGAAAAACAAGAACAACATGTGGAAACTAAAATATCTGATATAAGTAACCAGAAAATAGTTAAAGTAGAACCAAAAAAGGAAGGGGAACTAGGGAATTTTTAAAACTGGAATGATTTAAATGCCACATACTCATATCCACAAAACTAATTTAGTCCATATAAAGTATCCATTTCTAAAGAGAAATATGGTAATCTAGAGGTATAATAAGACAATTCCATCACAAATATAACCAGAATTTTCAGATTATAGGTCTAATTATGGCAAAGAGGTAGAAAAAGCTGAGGAGCTCTAAAGACTAGTGAGCTATACTTAATTTAGGAACCCATGATGCTGGCTGAGCTCCGAAATAGATGCCAAAGGAACACACATCATTAGTTTTAGTCTGTAACTATTCTGTGGCCCTACTGTTTCTTGTACATCGCAGTTGGACATGTAGTTGGACATGCAACTGTCTGTATAGAAAAGGCAGAGGGGAAGGATTCTGTTAGGCTAAGAGGCCCCTTTTAAGAAAATGGATGAAAACCCTACTGCTAGAAAGAGTTAAAGTGTAAGGTGAGAAAAAATATCTGCTCTAGGAAATGACTTCCTAGGAAGTATTTGAAGTCACAAAAGACTTGTGTTTAGATCTTGAACTTGGTGTTTACTAGTTATATGAATATTCCCCACTCCCATGTTAAAAAAAAAAACAGTTTCAGTTTCTTCATGTGTAAAATAGAGCCAATACCACTTACGCTGTGTAGAGTTGTGTGAATGAGCTCTAAAGTTAAATACCTAAACACAGCACACTGCATATAATGAGTACTGTAAAAAACAGATTATACTCATATATCCCAATTCATGTTTTTAAATCTAACTTCATGAGTCGAATGTCAGAATTCTTAGCAGAAATTACAGAGCACTTCCTCTTCCTTTTGTTTTAAATATATATATTAGATATTTATTTAGGCATTTTTGTTTGTTCCCATCACAAAAATTATGGAATTTTCAGTACAAATATTTTTGTTAAAATTTTTAGTCATATTTTTAAACTTTTAAAAATGGAGTTGCTGACTCTTATAGAAATAATTCACATGCTGGGTGCAATGGTTCACGCCTGTAATCTCAACACTTTGGGAGTCAGAGGTGAGAGAATTGCCTGGGAGACTTCAATGAGACCTCGTATCTACAATTTTAAAAAATTAGCCAGTCATGGTGGCACACACCTGTGATTCCAGCTACTTGGAATGCTGAGGAGGAAGGATCCATCACCTGAGCCCAACAAGTCAAGGTTGCAGTGTCAGTGAGAGCGCCTGTCACTTCACTTCAGGCTGGGAAACGAGTGAGACAATGACTCAAAAAAAGAAAAAGAATTCACAAAAAGGCAATTGCTTTGTGATCAACACAATGAAAGAAAATGTTAACCATACAGCTGTATAGACTTGTCCTGCATGGTATAAAAAATGTTTTCTTTTGAAAACCTGCTTACCCTGAGCTGCCACATGCTCTCCCTCACCTGCCCACCTCCTTCCACCATCCTCCTTCATTCTTGCCTGGTCTGGCTGCAGGCCACCACTGAAGCTGCCACCTGGCCAGCCTGGCGACAGGGGCGGCACCTGGAACCTGATCTACTGGCAATGGGGCTGGGCTGAGGTGAGGAGGCAGAGGTGACAGAGATGGCCCAGCCTCCTGCAGAACCCTGGCTGCTCCAGCGGGGCAGCCACAAAGGAGACAGCACTGCAGTGGCCGGTGAGCGGCCCAGAGAGCGAGGCGGGTGGGCGATGGTGATGGAGGAGCTCAGAGTAGCAAGTGGTGTAGTCAGGATGGGGGTTACCAGATGTGACAGAAACATCCTCAGATCTTGGTATTTGGACTTAGGAGTTGTCTTTGTTCTGAACCTTTAAACCACTGTAGATATGAACAAAGAAGAGAGGGAGACTATCAATCAGGTCAAGAAGCTGAAATGGAGATTTACAGTTATAATACGAGTTGCAGGAAGCTTGCCACCGTTTCCTTAGGAGTGATTTGCACTGGCAGGTTTCTCCTCCTCCTCCTGTATTGGATGCCTGAGTGGCGGGTGAAAGCAACTTGTATTCGAGCTGCAATTAATGACTGTGAAGTGGTGCTGCTGAGGACTACTGATGAATTCAAAATGTGGTTTTGTGCAAAAATTTGCTTTCTTTCTCTGGAAAGTAATCCATTTTCAAATCAAAAATCTATAGCTCATAAGGTTGCAAACTGCCATGCTGTTCATTTTTGAGAATTCAACTGTAGAGAATGAGCATAAGATGAGTAAATATTCACAGACTCAGTCACAACAGATTTGCTATTTCACCCACCATAGTGGAAAATATTTCCGGAATGACACCATTCACAATTTTGGTTTCCTAAAATATACTTTAGGGAATAAATGAAATTACAGTGAAAGTGCCTTCTGTTTTTAGGTTTTTAATTAAAGAGCTTCTTGACCAGGCTCGGTGGCTCAGCCTGTAATCATAGCACTTTGAGAGGCAGTGGTGAGTGGAATGCCTGAGCCTGCAGGTTGGATACCAGCCGGGCAACTTGGCAAGACCTCATCTCTACAATAAATAAAAAAATTAGGTGGGTGTGGTACCACACACCTGTAGTTCTGGCTACTTGGAAGGATTGTGCTGGAGTCCAGCAGGTCAATGCTTTGGTGGCCATGAGTGTGCCACTTCACTGCAGCCTGAGCGACAAGAGTGAGACTACACCTCAAAAAAAGAAAAGATTCTTAACCTATTTTACATTTTCCGGCTGTTCAGTGTTATACTGGAAACAAGTGAACACTATTACTATGCTCTAGCTATTGTGATTATATCTATAGTATCAATTGTAAGGTGATTGCCAGAAAGCAATATATTGTGTTACATCATATGGTGGCAGCTTACAGAACTGTGAGAGTTTCAGTTTGTAGAGAAACAAAGAAATAGATCTTGTTGATCTTGTCCCTGGAGATACCATGGTCATCCCATTAAATGGGACAATAATGCCTTGTGATGTAGTACTTATTAACGGCACCTGCATTGTGCCATCCGACTTGTTTCTACAACGGAGAACATATCAAAGCCATAGTAGTTAGAACAGGATTTAGTACTTCCAAAGGACAGCTTGTTCGTTCCATATTGTATCCCAAACCAACCGATTTTAAACTCGACAGAGATGCCCACTTGTTTCTTCTGTGTCTTGTGGCAGTGGCAGGCTTTCTACACTATTATCTATAGCATTTTAAATGAGGTCGAAGTTGGGGTAATTATCAAGTCTCTTGATTTCATTACAATTACTGTACCACCTACACTTCCTGCTGCAATGACTGCTGATATTGTGTATGCTCAGAGAAGACTGAAAAAAAATGGCATTTTCTGTATTAGTCCCCAAAAGGTAAATATCTGTGGACAGCTGAATTTTGTTTGCTTTGATAAGACTGGAAATCTTACTGAAGATGGTTTTGATCTTTGGGGGATCAACAAGTGGAAAATACATAATTTCTTTTACCAGAAGAAAATGTTTGCAATGAGATGTTGTCCAAGTCCCAGTTTGTTGCAAGTACGGCTACTTGTCATTCACTTACAAAAATTGAAGGAGTGCATTCTGGGAACCCACTTGATTTGAAACTGTTTGAAGCCATTGGATGGATTCTGGAAGAAGCAGTTGAAGAAAAAGCACTTCAACGTTGAATGATGCCCACGGTGGTTCCTCCTCCCAAAAAACTGCTTCCTGAGTCTACCCCTGAGCTGTTTGAACTTTCAGCAATTTATGAGATAGGAATTTTTCGCCAGTTACCATTTTCTTCTGTTTTACCAGGGTGCTAGGAGATAAGACAGATGCTTACATGAAAGGAGCACCAGAGGTGATTTCCATCCGGTCTTTGTAAACCTGAAACTGTTCCTGTTGATTTCAAAAAGGCTTTGGAAGACTTCACTAAACAGGGCTTTCATGTGATTGCTCTTGCACACAGAAAATTGGAGTCGAAACTGACATGGAATAAAGTAAAAAATATTAGCAGAGATGGCACTGAAAACAACATGGATTTTATGAGATTAATTGAAATGCAGAACAAATTAAAGCAAGAAATCCCAGCAGTATACAAAGATTTGCATAAAGCCAATATTCGCACTGTCATGGTCACAGGTGACAGTATGTTGACTGCTGTCTGTGTGACCAGAGATTGTGGAATTATTCTACCTCAGGATAGAGTTATTATTGCTGAAGTATTGCTTCCAAAGGATGGAAAAGTTGCCAAGATAAATTTGCATTATGCAGACTCCCTAACACAGTACAGTAACTCATCAGCAATTGACTCAGAGGCTATTCTCATTAATTTGGTCCATGATGGCTTAGAGGACCCTCAGGTGACTCATTATCATTTTGCAATGAATGGAAAATCATTTTCACGGATACTAGAGCATTTTCAAGGTCTTGTTTCTAAGTTGATGCTTCATGGCACTGTGTTTGCTTGTATGGCACCTGTTCAGAAGACCCAGTTGGAAAAGTATTACAAAAAGTTGATTACTTGGTTGGGATTTGTAGTGGTGGCACAAATGATTGTGGTGTTTTGAAGAGGGCACATGGAGGCATTTCCTTGTCTGAACTTGAGGCTTCAGTGGCATTTCCCTTTATTGCCAAACCTTATCAGGGAAGGCCATGCTGTTTTAATAACTTCCTTCTGTGTGTTTAAATTTATGGCATTGTACAGCATTATCCAGTACGTCAGTGTTACTCACCTGTATTCTACCTTAAGTAACCTAGGAGACTTCCAGTTTCTCTTCATTGATCTGGCAATCATTTTGGTACTGATATTTACAATGAGTTTAAATCATGCCTGGAAGGAACTTATGGCACAAAGACCACCTCCAGTTCTTATATCTGTGGCGCTTCTCTTCTCCATTTTGTCTCAGATTATCATCTGCATTGGATTTCAATCTTTTGGGATTTTGGGAGGTCAACCTTGGTATAAAATGTGGCATCCGCATTCAGATGCTTGTAATACAAGAAGCTGGTATTGGAATTCTTCACACTTACACAATGAAACCAAACTTGATAAATGTAATATACAGAATTACGAAAATACCACAGTGTTTTTTATTTCCAGTTTCCCATAACTCATAGTGGCAATTACCTTTTCAAAAGGAAGACCCTTCAGGCAACCTTGCTACAAGAATTATTTTTTTGTTTCATCTGTGATTATCTTATATATATTTTTTGTATTATTCATCATGTTATATTCAATTGCCTCTGTTGACTAGGTTCTTCAGATAGTATGTGTACCATATACTATATATATGTATAACTATGCTCATCATTGTTCTTGTCAATGCCCTTGTGTCTATCATGGTGGAGGAGTCAGTGGATTGGTGGGGAAAGTGCTGCTTTTTTTTTGGCCCTGGGCTGTAGGAAGAAGATACCAAAGGTGAGGTATATGTACCTGGCACAGGAGCTCTTGGTTGATCCAGAATGGCAACCAAAACCTCAGACAGCAAAAGGTAAAGTGTTAGGGAGAATGGATCATATCAGATCATCACATAGCAGCCAGTCAGTCTTAGTGGTATGCTGATAGCAGCATTCAGGAGAATGTGACTTTTGGATCACCTGATGTTGTGTGTTAGAATGGCATGATTTCACTGTATGTCTTTTATGATATAGTAGCTGATTTGAAAGCTTTGTGCTCTGAGGAAAGAAAAAGGATTTGCCTAATAGTTAAATTAATAGTCAATCTGTAAATTCCTGTATCTTCAGTAACCTAAATATTATATACATTTCCAGAATTTTCTTGTTACCATCAGTGATATTCTTTATACTAGGTACAGGAGAAATTTGGTGTTAGGTAGGTTTTTAGATATTAACTTTTATTTATTTATTTATTTATTTATTTGTTATTTTTTGAGTTGGAGTCTCACTTCGATGCCCAAGCTGGAGTACAATCGCACGCTCACAGCCTCCCCAGCATCAATCTGCTGGGCTCAGTGATCCTTCCGCCTCAGTCTTCCAAGTAGCCAGAACTACAGGTGTGTGCTATCACGCCTGGCTAATGTTCTATGTATTGTAGAGATGAGGTCTTGCCAAGTTGCCCGGGCTGGTCTTGAACCTGCAGGCTCAGGCAATCCCACTCGCCTCGGCCTCTCAAAGTGCTGAGTCACTGAACACGTCTGACACTGGCTTTTAAAACCTATTTATCCCTTTCAGTTATTTTCACAACCTCCTTATTAGAAAAAGTCTGTATTTATATGAAGACCCTAAATTTGTGTTTGGTAAAAATAAAATGGGTGCTTATGAGCCTCCAGTGGAAACAGGTTGAAAGCCTGTTTTCATTTGACGCCATTTCTTCCAAAGAATTCTATGTAAACATACACCAATTCCCTTTGATGGCCTAGAGTTAGGAGAGAGTTTTTATGGTGTTGCTTATAAAACAACTCAGATAATTTCCATTTATGGTTTTACATTTTCTGTACAAACTGCCTGGGTTTTATTTTTCTAATCAGCAAGGTGCTTCATTGCATTCTTGAGATGTCTCAAAGCTAGTACATAGATCTTAGGCTATGATGTGTGGTGTCATTAGTCTAATTTGCTCTAGTTAAACATTGTAGAACCTTTTTCAGTAGAACAAAAGATATTTTTTGGCAGTAGATGTAGATCCATCTTTCTCACATTTCTTCAAACTTGTTTTCTCCTTTTGGCTCCCTTTTATTTTAAATATTTTAAAAATATTTTTCTACATTCTTAATTACCTAAAGACATAGGAAAATAGGTAGTTTATTTTGGTAATAAGTGTACCTCGTTAGAATTTTTGAGGTTTGGTAAACATTTGTCCTATTAATAATAAGACTTAATAAACATTGAATTTGAATGACCGCTGTTTTTTTCAAAGCAGTATGAACTTGAAAACAGTTTGTTTTATGCCATTAGGTGGCATCAGAGGTCAGAGAATACCGATTTTGGTTCAGTTACAAATGAGCATATTTGTGGAAATCTGTGAGAAAGAAAAAATTGAGGAAAAAAAGTCAAAAAAATCTGTATTCATTGAGCCAAAAAAGGGGGGGGAATATTTCTCACACTTTTGTTTTGCTGATTGATGTTTAAATTCTTTTTTTTTTTTAGCATATTTTTTATTATAAAATTGTGGGGTACAGTTAAGGGTTAGGTATACAAATGTGCATCGTTCAGGCACCCTTGTTAATAAGGGGTGTCTCCCCGTCCGCAGACAGATATTGACTACTGTTAGTCCCACCTCCCTTCCCCTCCCTACCCCCCCATAGTTTTCCACCACCGTCAGTCATTTTCTTATAGTATTATGATAGATGTTCAAGGTCCACTATATGAGGGAAAACATGTGATATTCAGATCTTTGTTTCTGTGAGAGATCACTCACTATTATATATAGACTCTAATTCCATCCAGGTTGCTGTGAAATTCATGATTTTGTTCTTTTTTGTGGCTGCATAGTATTCCATCGTGTATATGTACCACATTTTTTTAATCCATCCTCTTTGATGGACAGCATGGTTGGTTCCAGGTTCATGCTATTGTGAACAATGCTGCAATAAACATTCGTGTGCAGGTATCTTTATTATAGAGTGATTTGAGTTCTTCAGGGTATATCCCCAGTAGGGGAATTGTAGGGTCATATGGGAAGTCGATATTTTTAGCTTTTAGGAATCGCCACACTGCTTTCCACAGAGGTTGCACTAGTTTACATTCCCACCCACAGTATAGTAGAGTTCCCTTTTCACCACAGCCTCTCCAGCATCTGTTATTTTTTGAGTTATTGATAATTGCCATTCTGACTGGAGTTAGGTGGAATCTCAGTGTGGTTTTGATTTGCATCTCCTTGATTATTAGTGAGGGTGAACATCAATTCATGTATCTGTTGGCCACTCGGATGTCTTCCTTTGAGAAGTGTCTGTTCATATCTTTTGCCCACTCTGTAATGGGGTTGTTTGTTTTTTCTTTTCAGCACATTTGAGTTCCTTGTAGATCCAAGATGTTAGGCCTTTGTCAGACATGGAGTTGGCAAATACTTCTTACCAGTCTGTGGGCTGTCTCCCTGCTCTCTTGATGGCTTCTTTCACTTTGCAGAAGCTTGTCAATTTAATGAGGTCCCACTTGTCTATCTTATCTCTTATGGCCCATGCATTTCGGGTATTACTGAGGAATTGGATGCCAGTTCCAATTTCCATAAGGGTATGTCCTGCATTTTCTAAGGTTTTTATGGTTTGAGGTTTTACAATTAGGTCTCTGATCCATTTAGAGTTAATTTTTGTTTATGGGGATTGATAGGGGTCTTGCTTGAGTCTTCTGCATGTGGTCAGTCAGTTTTCCCAGCACCATTTACTGAATAGGTTCTCCTCTCACCAGTGGTAGGTGGTGGAGGCTTTGTCGAAGATGAGTTAGTTAAGAAATTGAGGTTTTGCTTCTGGAATCTCAATTCTATTCCATTGGTCTATATGCCTGTTCCTGTACCAACACCAAGCTGTTTTGATTATTGTAGCTCTATAGTAAAGTTTGAAGTCTGGTAATGTGATACCTCCTGCTTTG
>CAUYQG010115223.1:0-14483 GCA_963574415.1 Tarsius wallacei | reverse complement strand
GGAAGGATCGCCGGAGCCAAGCAGGTCGAGGCTGCGGTGGCCGGGAGCAGCCACTGCACTCCATTCTGGGCTTTGGAGTTTTAATCCAAATAAAAAAAAAAAAAAAAAAAAAAATACAAACAAACAAAAAAAAACTCGGTAAGTACAAACTGTGCATGTGACATTTTCTGATCCACAAAATTAAACTAGATATTAAAAACAAAGTATTAAATTATAAGAAACAAATAAATGAAAAAATTATGCATCCCACCCACTGAATTATTGAAAAAAATAAGCAAAATACAATTTTCAGCTAGTCAGATAAATAGTATCATTAGATCATTATATAACATCAGGTAAGTCAGATAAACAGTATTCATTAGATCATTGCATAACATTAGGCAATGAATGGCAAAGATGTATTCGGAGGAGATTTGTAGATACAAACACATAATAAATGAGGGAGAGATGATGAAGTCAAACCAGAAGTTACAAAGAGACCATCAAAGTGAAGACTCATGGAAAAAGGAGAAAAGGAATAATAAAGCTAAGGAAGGTGTAAATAGATTAGAATAAAGAAGCAAAGTAGAATTAAAAAATAAATATAAAAATTGACTTGGGAAAAAATATACTTACCACTGCAAGTCAAACAAAAAATTTGATCACTGCTGGCCTCTGGTGATCCTTCTGCCTCAGCCTTCCAAGTAACCGGAACTACAGGTGTGTGCTACAATGCTCGGCTAATTTTCTATTTATTGTAGAGATGAGGTCTCACCAATCCACTCGTCTCGGCCTCCCAAAGTACTGGGATTACAAACTGAGCCACTGAGCCCAGCTGACAAAAAAAGTATTTTTCAGAAAGGCATAAAATAATATATTAAGCATTTTCATACTTTGAAAATATGAAAAATTAGAAAATTATTAAATTATAAGAAACTACCTGTACATCAAAATCAATTCCAAAATGTCTACGTATTTGTACATGTGAACAGACAAAAAATAAAGGAAGAAATGACAAAATTGCAATGACTAAAGTCCAAGTAAGAAGTCTAGATGGTTTAATAAATGTATTCCTCTTTAATTTTTCCCATAATATGTAAGCTATATCAGAGCATGAAAAATACAGATTCTTAATTCATTTTTAAAGACAATGAATTTGATACATTGAAACCTAACAAAGATAACACCAACAAGAAAATTTCATATGCATCTCAATTGTTAGCAAAAAAAATTATTATATAAAATCTCATTAAATCAAACATAACATCACACTGAAAAACAAAATAATCACCAATTATTTACTTTATCAATATAACGGTGGTTTGATTTAAAACACTTTACTTACATTATTTATAACATCAGTAGACCAAAGAAGGAAAATCAGTTGATTACTGCAATAGATTTTTTTAATTTATTGGAAATTTTAATACAATTTTTTTTTTTTTTGGAGTCTCACTTTGTCACCCAGACTGGAGTGCAATGGCACACTCATGGCCATTCCAGCATTGACCTGCTGGGCTCCGGAAATCCTTCTGCCCCAGCCTTCCAAGTAGCGGGAACCACAGGCGTGTGCTGCCACATTCGGCTAATTTTTAATTTATTGTAGAGACGAGGTCTCGCCAAGTTGCCCGGGCTGGTCTCAAACCCGCAGGCTCAGGCAGTCCGCTCGCCTCAGCCTCCCAAAGTGCTGGGATTACAGGCTGAGCCACTGAGCTCGACCTTAATACAGTTTTTAATGCAAGTTATTTTATTATGTCTTAAAGTTTCCTTTCATTTCTGGTTGTCTATGACAAACTATAGCAAAGCTCACATATATTGGTTTTAGGTGTATCCTTGAAGTTCAGGGAAATGATTAGAATGTCCTATATCACTGCTATTAATTAAGTTATTTTGAATGTTTTCACAAATTCCACATTATATTAAGAATGGGCAATAACATTATTTGAAGATAATGTGAACAACTACCTAGCACACCCCCAAAATTAAGTGAAACACTTTTATACCTAATATGGAAGTCGAGTCAACAACATAAATATGGAGGACCAAATCAATGTTCAGTAGTTTCAGTAGTACATAACTTGCAGTGGCCCTTGAAGTTCATTGCAGCCATATGACTAGTGTTGACAGTGAACTTTGAACAGAAAAGATCCATGTCTGTTTTTAGACCAAAGTGTTTTACTTGCTAACTCTCAATTCTCCAATCCCTCTTTCCCTGGCTGAGGCAATTGTGAAAGCGTTTGTTGATATGAAAGTACCCAAGGCAGACGCAACTTGCAGGGAGTTTTACATGCTGAGGAAATAAATGCTTACTATGTGAAACTACTAAGATTTGGGGAAAATAACTTAATCAGTCTCAAAAAATGCAATAAATATACAAAATGAATGACTTTCTAATATGATAGAAAATACAGCAGAAAAATTTCAGTTACATTATAATAAATAGTAAAATATTTAAGCATAAACAAAAATAGTCACAACTACATTAAAAACATAAAACTTTAGTTAAAACCTAAGAGTTTAATGAATGAGCCGGGCTCAGTGGCTCAGCCTGTAATCCCATGCTTTGGAAGGCTGAGGTGAGTGGATTACCTAAGCCCTCGGGTTCGAGACCCGCCTGGGCAACTTGATGAGACCTCATCTCTACAATAAATCAAAAATTAGCCGGGCATGGTAGCGCATGCCTGTAGTTCCAGCTACTTAGAAGGCTGAGGTGGAAGAATTGCTGGAGCCCAGCAGGTTGAGGCTGCGGTGGCCAAGAGCAGCCACTGCATTCCAGTCTGGGCGACAGAGTGAGACTCCAACTCAAAAAAAAAAAAAAGAGTTTATAAACCTACTAGTTTCTCTCATATTCATTGATTACAAAAAGAAAAGAAAACATATGTGCACACACTGACTTCTAGGAAAATATTCATGGCAGCTCTGTTTTTGATAGCCACAAACAATCCAAATGTCCAACAACAAATGAATTGATAACCAGATTGTACTTCAACCACGCAATGGAATACTGCTCAACAATAAGATAAATGCAAAGACATAGATGATAAATGCAAAGATATAGATGTCAAGACCACTTTGCTGTGTCAAAGAAACCAGACACAAAATAACACATAATACATAATACCACTTACAGCAAATTCTAGGAAGATGAATAAAGGAAATTTGGGGGGGGGTGATTGAAATGTTATATATCTTGATTGTTTACTTTGATTACAATGCATCAAAGATACACTTAAAGTAAACAAATTTTATATGTATATCTATATAAAGTTGATTTTCAAAAATGAGTCTGCTAAGATAATCTCAGCTTCTCAATTCTAGCATGCCATGATCTATATGTTCAATAAATTATGATTGAAACATGAAGTTTAAAAAAGTGTTACTCCTCCCAAAAAGATCCTTCCTCCCTGCCCCTCCAGTTTTAGAAGGAACAGAGTCTTGAGTCAAATGAACAAATGTCCAATGGTAGAACTTGTGAAAACAGAAAAGAAGAAATTCTTTCTTTTCTGGGCAAACATCCCACTAAATGAGGATGTATTCACTGTGCCAATACAAGGAGAGCCCAGCTCCTGATCTCCCGTATACTCTGGGATTTCTGATTAGACTGCACTTCCTACCACTGAATAGAAGCGACAAGCAAACCATTCTCACATCGTAGTATTAGCAAAGAAAGACTTGCTTTCTGTTTCCAACTTAGCTGCTTTGAGATTTTAAAACTTCTAATTGAAATAACAAGAAATGCATGTGATAGAAAAGAGCAATTGGAATTAGATACCAAGAGGAAAAAAGGAGAAAGAAATAAGGGCGGGAGGGGGATAGGGGAAGGAAGGAAGGGAGATCGGGGAAGGAAGGAAGGAAGGAAGGAAGAAAAGAAGGAAGGAAGGAAGGAAGGAAAACTGCCTTTGACCAGTCCAAAAAAACCAAGCAAACAAAAAAAAGATAAGGCAAATCAAATAGAAGGAGAACCTTCTTCTGGAACAATTATCTTTCATCAGCCTAAGGTTCCACTTAGCCATCATTGTGTGAGTACTTTTATAACATCAGTCAGAGGTCAGTGAAAGGAGCCAATTCTTCTGTGGGATGCAGGATTACCAACTCTTTTTTTTAAGTTTAATATTTAAAAAGACAAAAAGCAGGGAGCACAGACTCTAGAGTCAGATTATTTTAAGGCTTTCCTAATTCTTTCTGACCTGCATTTTTATATCTTGAAAAAATTTGATAGAATATTATTTCTAGAAAAGCCACTTTTAATTTTAAAAAGTTGACTGTTGTAGATGTTATTTGGTCGCTACAGTCAAGGCAAATGGTACCTACAAGTCACGCATGGGTCACGCTGCACTTGCTCTTTGTGCCAACTGAAGACTAACGGGAACTGTAGTCCTAGACTTGAGGAAATTTTCTACTAGAGCCACTAGGAAGTCCAAAGAGGCCATAAGGAACAAGTTAAAGAAGGGGGAGGGGGAACTACAGGTGAATGCTCTTGACAGACAGGTCAGAATTAAGTTTCTTGTAATAGCCAAGTACCCATTTCTGACGGCAACGCTAGATTTCGGTGCACATCACACCACAGCTCAAGCTGAGGCCTGCAGCGTCATAAAGCAAACCTGTGGATATGTCTTGAGGCAATTAGAAGATCAAACACATGGGAGAGGTGAGGGGCTCTGGCTGGGTCTGCAACTGAAACATAGGCCATAAAGTTCTGGAAATGAAGGTTTCTCAGCTATCAAGCCAATGATTGCCACATGCCAAAACATAAACCAGATTGCATAATGAGTAGGTTTTTCATAATTTCCCCAAATTAGGTTTTTATTAATGCCTGTCAACAGCAAATGATAGGCATGTGTTGCATTAGCAGCTGCCATGGTTCATGCCAGCTCTGATATCACAGCTAATCTGAAGCTTACTGTAAGTAAAGGACCCACAGGCTAGCCCCATTCGAATGAAGCCTCGAATAGTTTATAATAAATAGGAAAAATATTCCAGTTAGCATTTCACCATTAGTGGTGAAAATTGTTGTTAGATGTGGTTTTAAATATACTAAAATTAATTTTCATTCAAAAATGAATGCTATCACTTTTCTCCATTGTTTGCAGACAACTTGATTTAGTGCAGGGCCTCTGGTATCTTTCTGGAATATTTCAAGGGTTCTGGTCTATTTAAGCTCCATCTGCCTTTAGCTTCTCACACATAATCATGAAAGACTTGTGGCCTCCAAAGGGGGATGCTGATGATGTGGCTGACTTCATAGATGCAACTTCATGTTGAGTTTCTAGAGAGAATTACTAGAATGTAACCATTTTAAAACAAGGTATTAGCTGGACAATCAATGAGTATGGCTGATGATTTTCTCTTTAATGGAAAGTACAGTAAAGGGAAGACAAAGACACTATTTTAGTAAAAACTAAAATGTCTTTTTATTAATACTGTAAAGTTAAGGTCCATAAAGATAGGGAATATATTCATTAGAGAAATGTACCCTATGCAAATGATGCAAATTAGTAGAACCTAGACACCTCTGAGAGACTGAGGGGTGTGAGAGGGTCTGGTCTCCAGGCAAAGGTGTCCAACTCACAGGAATAGGATCAAAGGCCAAATAACGGAAGAAGAACTTGGAAGCCAGAGTAAGGAAGGTAGATTTAATGCAATGGAACCCCAAGGAATTACCTCCTTACATGGAGTAACAGAAATTTTAGCTCATCATTTGGGGGGAAAAATGACTTAAGTGGAAAAGAAGATGGAAACGAGATGAGGTAGCTGGGTAGTAAATCTAGTACTGCAGAGGGAAAAAGAAAATGTGGATTAAGGCAGTGGTGTGGAAATGGAGAGGGAAAGTAAATCTATGTGACATTTTTAAAGGATTATGGGATGTAGTAATTAACTAACAAGAAAGTCTGTGAGATGGGTTACAACTAACTGAGAACTTGAACCTGAGAATGAAGAGAATTGTGGTGTTTTCTTGCTGATATTTTTTCTTTTTGTAGAAGTGGGAAAGGTCGACAGGCTTACCAGGTGGAAGATACAAGAATGGTAAATTCCACTATTGGTGGATATAATATTTTAGACCTAGAATGTGAAAGGGTTGATTTTGAGATGAATACTCAGGTCATAGAACCCCTCTACCACAAGGAGGACCTCCTTAGCAGATGTGTCTGTGATATATATGATACTGATCCACTGGTCATGGTTGATTAAGTCAGCTAAGTGTTCAGATTTGGTGTCTAGCAATTCAAGTTAATTTTTCTAATAGGCTTGAACTGAGGATGGGTAAACTCAAAAGTGGTAAAATACTCATGGAAGCAGAGAAAGCTTGTCACTAGAGAGAAAAATACCCAGCGTGTAAAAATGAAGTCCATCCTCAGAGAGAGGCAGTCCTCAGTTTGAGAAATTATGTGAGGTGGTGAGAAAGAGAAAGTGAAAAAGAGGCTTCCTTGGTTCCTGCCCTCTTTCCTAGCTCCTGTATCAGTCTCTCATTCCCAGATCTATTATGCCTGTGCCTTTTCTCTCCTTCTTCCTCTTTGTCCTTTTTGTTGAGTTGGCTTTAGTTTGTTTCTATACCTGGTGAGAAGAGGTTCTCAACTGAGCAAGGCTGCAGATTAGCCATGGTTTGAGATCGCCACCAGCTTATATAATGGGTAAGAAGATTAATAATTCTAGAAAGAGAATGGAAGGGTATACATGAGAGCAAATAAATATTCCAGGTTATCAAAAACTATAGAGAAAATAAGATAAACCAGAAAGCAAGAGATCTAGTAGAAGCTATGTTTTAGAAAGCCAAGAAAGGGTAATTAATTGTAGGCAAGAGGAAAGGGAAGATTTCAATGGGAAAGTTTATAACTATATCAACTTAAGTATTTCTTTTTCTTTTTGATGCTGATAGAACACATATGTAGGATCTGAAGGATGGAGTTATTCCCCAAGTAGTACAGAATTCCAATTGTTGACAAATGTCTTCATTCTCCATCAAAGCAGAATCCCCAAAAGTCTTTATTGGCTTGCCAGCCAGAGTCCACCTCTTTCTCAGCCAATGTCTGTATGACCCATTATTATTCAAAAAAATAATCGTTAAGTAGGTCTTTATTTGCCTTCATCCCCTGTTACCTTCCACATTGCTGGTCATGCCCACAACTTTATTAACAGTCCTTCAGGCAGAAAAAGGTGGAAATCGAAAATCAGACTCTTCAAAACCTGGCAGGGCAGGGTGTTGAAATGACTGGCTAACAAAGATATTTATTCACTCTTTCCTTGTTTTCCAGTAATACAGAAAATTATGAGTTGGCTGTAATAGGCTTGACAATATTATTGAAAATATATAGAAAACCTATTCGTATGCATTAAATAACTTGGATTCGATGCCAAATTTAATTTTTCCACATTGAGTGAAGCTGGCTGATTTTCAACTGCCAATTATTCATATAAGCACATTCTTACTGTACTTTAAAGAAGAAAATATGCAAGACTCCTATGCAGGCAGGATTGGGTCATCTTAATAGATCCAGGATATTGATCACTTAAGTGCTCAATAAGCAGTACTAAATTGAAAGGAAAATACTAATGTCCCTCACTTCACTAAATTGCCACCAGTCTACATCGTCCCAACATTTTTCAAACATTGTAAAATGCTAACCTTTCCCAAGGTGGATAACTCAAAATTAGATTTCAAGCCCTGTAAGTAAATGTAAGAATGTATCATCCAAATTAATTCTTTCCTATTTTAAAAATTTTGCTGGAAACTGCAATCTTAGCAATGTTAAGCAAGTTTTTATAACAATGGTTGTCTTTATGCTCATGGCCACAGCTCTTTTTTTTTTTTTTTTTTTTTAGTTGGAGTCTCAATCTGTCACCCAGACTGGAGCTCAGTGGCCGCTCCCGGCCATTGCAGCCTCGACCTGGTGGGCTCCAGTGGTCCTTCCGCCTCAGCCTTCCGAGTAGTTGAAACTACAGGCATGCGCTACCACACCCTGCTGAGTTTTTCATTTATTGTAGAGATGAGGTCTCGCCAAGTTGCCCAGGTGGGTCTCGAACCCGCGGGCTAAGACAATCCACTCACCTCAGCCTCCCATAGCGCAGGATTACAGGCTGAGCTACCGAGCCCGGTGACCACAGCTCTTATAACTGATGAAAGTAATCCAATTTGCTAACAAGTAAGTAAACTTGGGGAGACAGGAGGAGGGAGATAGGTAATAAGTTTTTAAGTGACTGGAAGAAAATGGAGTTACTTTTTAAATAGAGTTACTTCTTAAATTAACAAAGACTGTATGACATTTAGATGAAATAACTGATTAGAATTAAAGTGCGAATAGTTTACAATGTTTGGGAGAATAAGTGAGTTTACAAAGTACAAGGCCTTTGTATATGTTAGTAGCTATCAAGTTGAAAAGTCTTTAGAAGTTAAAGTAATCATTCCAGTAGTAGGGAAATAAGTTTCCCAGAATCCTCAATCCTTTCAAAATTCTCTCGCATTTTTTTTTTCCAAGGGAAAGTTTAAAAGTGAGATCATTACCTTAGCTTCACTGTTCTATGACTGAAGAGTGAAGCTCACCCTCATGTCTTGTGACAGACATAGTCCCAAGGAGTTTAATTCTGTAACTAAAATGGTGAATTTTGATCTGTGGTAAAGCAGACTAGGTAACATTTAAGTCTTAATAGTTAGCATATCAAGGTTTCAAATTCTCTCTCTCTCTCTCTCTCTCACACACACACACACACACACACACACACACACACACACACGAATAAAGTTTTTTTCCTAAAGCACTATCATTCTGTCTCAGTTGCATGGGGATACGTGTTCTCAGAAACTCCTTTTTCTAAACACCCTTGGGAGAATGTAACTCGCTTGTCCCCCATTGTCAAAAAGAAGTTTCATCAGGGAGACCCTAGAGTTTTCTCTGGAGAACCATGTATTGTAACTTGATTCCATCGCACCCCATGCATAGAACAGAAAACCCTGAACTGGCAGCTGGCCTGTTAAACAATAATCACTGTTATCTAAAAACAATTGCTTACTAAATGAATTTTACATACTAGCTCCCAAGTCTGGAATAATATATAGTTTATTTTGACACAGGATAATATAGATGAATATCTAATCACAACAAACCTTGGATCAAGTTTTTAAAAACTCTAGCTCTTTCTTCTGTCTGGTGCATACTGAAAATGTCTACTCCATCTCTAATGTTCATTTCAGCCATGGAAGGGAGTGGCCTTGCTCTAATTTGTAATAGGAAATTGAAGTTGAGATGCATTAACTAGACTAATGTTACTTAGACAGCAAACAGTCAAAATGGGATTAGAGCCCTATCTGTGAGAAAAGCTGATGATATTTTCAATACCTGATCAGATGCACTTCCCTGCAATAAATCCATCTCAGACAATTCTAGAATTTTAGACATGACAGAGAGTTTAGGGATAATTGCATCATCCTCTTTGATGAATCAAATTCTCCTCAAACTTTTGTCTTCTGAACCAAATATGGGATCACTCCCTACAAGTCAGGTCCTTTTCCAGTGTTTCCAGTCTTTGAGTGACATCACTATTCACTGGGTCATTCCAGCCAGAAACCGAGGAACACATGCTATAATCATAAACCCTACTCATCACTATGTGTTGTCAAAAGTGTCTTAAATGTCTCTTCATTCTGCCTAAGTCTGCCTACCCTCCCTACTGCGGCTCTTGTGCAGGCAACCACCATCTTTTGCATGGTGTGCTACAATAGCTACCTCTCTGCTTGACCTGTTATTTTACTCTTGGTCTTTCCCTCCAAGTTCCCCACAAATCTTTTTCCCACTCTGATCTGATCATGCCCCAACTCCTTACCAAATTTCTTCATCTGCAACCTTATCAATTCCAAACTTCCCGCATGCCTATCGCTCTCCATCTTCTAATCCTATGCACTTGCCAACATGCCTCCCCTGCACAGTCTCTCTGCTCTGCCTGGAAATTAAATGATCACATCACTGCCCAAGATGTAGGCCCCATCTTTTCTGCTCACTTTTGAATCCTCAGTATCCACCACAGTTCATGCACTGTGACGGACGGATTCAATAACTGTTTATTGAATGAATCCTCTCTCCATTCTTTAGATCAGAAAATTGTGTCTCTTTGGGGGCAAGTAAATTTCCCAAGGCACCAGCAGGTTAGTGGCAGAATTGGCACTCACACCCACACCTCCTCATTCCAGGTTAAGTGTTCCTTCTCCTTTGTGTCCCATCCCATCGCCAACACACACACACACACACACACACACACACACACACACACACACACACTTCTGTCCTACCCCTGTTTGCCACACATCTCATCACTTGCTGAAACACTCACTAGCTATTTTTAGAAGGCACAGTGCAGCCAACTCTTCACAGAATAAAGATGGCACAGACTGAAAGACTCCATCCTCAAAGTCACAAGTACAATAAACAACTCTGGCTAAGAAAATGAATTCTCAATAACCCCCTTGATCTGGGCCTTCCCTCATCTTGTCAGGAGGAGGATCTTACCAACCTGCCACCATCCAATCAATTATTGGCTTCACAGGGCGGGAGATGATAAGTGTGTCCTTCTAACACACAATGGAAATTGAAATTAATCTAATTAGTTTGAAGGAGCACTTCAATGCCATAGTGATCTGCACTAGATGCAGAGATGAAAGATGGAAATACAGATGAAAATTGATGATTATTTTCTTCCTAGTTTTAGGTTGGAGGTAATTTTCGAAGATTTGTTTTATCATTAAAATTCCATACACTGATAAGTCTCAACTGCTTAACTCTTTAAACACTTTCAGAGAAAACACACACACACACACACACACACACACACATGCATACTACCTCATGATAGGTAGATAAAAGGCTATGAAAGTTGCAAGTGAATCAGTTCTACCTTCTATATTTCTTCTTCAGTGTTGTGATCGTGCCAGATGTGATTTCTTTTCAGTGAAAAGTATTTAACCGTGATGACCAAGATCAATTTGTTTGCTGACTAGTGATGAATAGTTGGAGTTACAAGAATACCGTTTCTATCAAAAGACTAACCCTCTCGATGAATTCCCAATACCTAGATTTGGTTTGTGAATCTCCCCTCAATGTATTAAAATATGATAAGGATTTGGCCTCTGTTTCTAATTAATGTGGCACTTTCAAATATTTCAGAAGGGAGCTATCAGGACATTATTAAGAAATAGTGACAGTGTTTCATACAACTGGAGTGAAACTCAAGAGAGAAAACGTCAGCAGCTGGTTAATAATAGTTTGTCTAATAAAATATTCATATTATCATATATTTCCCATCATAGAGGATGGATCTTAATGTCATTTTAATATTTTTCCTACTAAAATAAAAATTTAATTAAGGCTAAAGATATATTGCCTAAGGTAAGCTAAACTGTTTAAAATTATTAACTGCTTGAATACTTGTTGCTATACTACAAGCTACCATAAAAGAAAAGAAATTAAGTACTCGAGGGATTAACGCAATTTTGAAAGCTGTACCCCCTCCTCCCTCCGCCTTTTAGATACGCCTAACTGAGCCATAACTATTTTTCTCCACTCAGCCAGACTCCAGCTTTGTGGCTTTTTTAATAACCTGGCTTTTCAAGGCCCTGCTCCTGAGAGCTTTTTCATTTCTGCCGCACTACCTACAAGCAAATTTCTTCCAGTTGCTCAACAGTCGAATGCCTCCCTTTCTTCGTTGCTGAAGCATTTCATTGCAGTTTCATTGACAGGGTGGTGTTCTGTTACAGTGGAATCAATAGCTCAGCGCTTCCCAGCACACCGATTAGCTTGTCAGTCAGGGCCTGGGGGAGGTAGTGTAAATCCCAGAATACCAGGGGCCAGGAGTTTGAAAACGGAGGAATGCACGCAGGCCCTGTGGTTGTCTACCACCTGTTGCTCTGTGACATGTGCAAAGTGAATTAACTTTTTTGCTGAAACATGCCTTAAAGGTCAACTGCAATGGAAGCCTTAAGCTTTTGGAATATTTTAACTCATTACAAAAAATCCACCTCTCCTGATTTGTTACTGGTTCTGTGACAAAAAGGGAATTTATTCTTTGAGAGGCTAAGTTTGACAAACAGGTTGTCGATGGGCGGAGGGGGGGTCATCTAATCGGAAAGGGCAAACAGGGGAGGGCAACTGGTTTCTTATTTTATTTTTCAAAGTAAATGGCCTGCCTGCTTCTTGATTACACATTAATGGAAAACAGTTTCCACAGTTAATGTGAGCGTGCTGTGTGTTCCTGTGGTGTGAGTGTGCATGTGTGTGTGTGTGTGTGTGTGTGTGTGTGTGTGTGTATGTGTGTTTCTTTCTCAAACTCCTAACAGGACTTTTTTTTTTTTTTTTGATAACTGGAGAATCATAAGTTTTGAGGTTTTTTTCTTTTCCAAATGTGGGAGACACAAAATAATAAAAGAATACAGAAAGAAATGAAAGACTCATGCAGAAGTTATTACGCATAACTTCTTGGCCCACACAACAAAACGCAATGTATTAGAGTTAATAGGGGATCAGATAATTATTATCTATTAGGAGATGGTTACAAAGTGATGTGACTTCAATATATTAAAAGGAAAAGTCTTCCAGTTTTACTATGTAAAGCTGTGAAATCAACCACTTAAAGTGTCAATGATGCTTCCAGTCAACCTCAGGAAATCTTTTACAGATATTTATTATCCAATGCCACGTCAGCCTAGACCACAACAGGAAATTCTGTGCTTAGTATATAAAGGCACTAAGGTCTGAGAAAGGTTTGCTTTCAGCACTTGGCGTTTTCTCACAAAACCTCCATAAACTCACCACAAACCACAATGTAAACCATTGCACTTCAGATATGACTTGTTAACCTAATTCCACCAAATTAATTCACCCATTTTAAAAGGGATTTCTAATGATGCAAACAAAAGCTCCAAAGCCATGAGAACGCCCATTTGAATTCAAATGTTGGCAGGGAAAATATTAATCTTTTGAAAAAAATACACATAAGGAAAACATTGAATCCCACATGGGCCAATGTAATTTTACCCCCAAAAAGTTATTTTATTTAATTTGATCTGAGAAATAAATGTGTCTATTTTAGAACAGAGAAGGGTATGTATCATTCCAACTTCATTTCCCTGGCAGGGGGCAAGATGCATATTTTATTTTAAATTGTTTGGTTTTTACTGTTCTATTTAAAATGTGAGTATGTCTTTCTGAGGTTTTTTTACTCTTAGTTTTGTTGGAGTGTTTAATTCCTTGGGCATTTATTGTCCACCTATAGCATACCTGCCACTGTAGTTAACAACATAAGTTATAACGATATGACCCAAAGAAAACCAAGGCCATGGTCCCTGGACTCCAATTTTCTAAATTCAGCAACACACCAAGTTGTGTATAGTTTTGGAACAGAAACTCATTCCCAGTAGTCAGCAAATATAGCCACTTCACTAGGCATGACTTTATGATGCATTTCCCAAAAAATATGTTATCATCCTTCTTCTCTATCAACCATGCTTTCTAACTTTGCACACACTTTCAATAAAATACCTGGTGATGTAAAATTAAACACAGATTCACACTTTGACAGAACTACAATCACTGGAGACCTGAGCATTGTTTCTACTGGTAGTGTCCTTCTCAAAGAGAAGTAGCTGCTTCTTCTCAAATCCTACAGTCACCTTAGCAAATGAATTCAGGAGCTTCCACTAGAAAATAATTGGGAACAGAGATACACTGAGAGACTCACTAGCCATCATTCCATTGTGATTCCATCTCTGAGAATTTTCCATAGCAGTTCCCACATCTACCGTGTCACTCTCTGGTTTCAAATTGGACAAGTGATGTGCATTACTTAGACACTTACATGCATAGATGGTAGAGCTGAAGATCATGTTTAGAAAAAAATGGAGAACAATATTTTATTTTATTTTTTCTCTCTCTTTTTTACTTTTAAAGAAGTGGAGTTCAATTCAGGGTTAGGTATACAAATGTTCATTATGCAGGTACTCTTGTTGATGAGGTGTGCCCCTCCCTCCCCTGGCAGTTTCCCTCAACTGCCAATCCCACCTCCAATCCCTGACCAAAGCCCTAACTGCTCAGGCCATAAGAGATCAGATAGACAAGTAGGACTCATCAAACTAACCAGCTTCTGCAAAGCAAAAGAAACCATCAAGAGAGCAGGGAGACAGCTCACAGAATGGGAAAAAATATTTGCCAACTGTATATCTGACAAAGACCTAACATCTAGAATCTACAAGGAACTCAAATGCGCCGAAAGGAAAAAAACAAACAGCCCCATTAAAAAGTGGGTAAAAGACATGAATAGACACTTCTCAAAAGAAGATATACTGGCAGCCAACAGACACATGAAAAAGTGCTCAGCCTCACTAATCATCAGAGAAACGCAAATCAAAATCACATTGAGAACAATATTTTAAATCGATTTATCAACATTATATTTAAATTGTTGTTTCCAATTAACAGTATCTAGCTGTGTACATTACAGTCTGCTTAGTCCTTTATAGTTACTACTGT